>JABEVS010000314.1:0-76153 GCA_018290735.1 Coelastrella sp. MACC-549
CATACCATACCATACCATACCATACCATACCATACCATACCATACCATACCATACCATACCATACCATACCATACCATACCATACCATACCATACCATACCATACCATACCATACCATACCATACCATACCATACCATACCATACCATACCATACCATACCAACAGAAGGGCACTGTGACGTCAGATGCCATGCCAACAGTGTTGTATTTGCATGTGGAAGCATATTCTTCACACCTGTGCACTACAAAGGTGTGAGATGCATTGTGGTGTCATTAGATGTTGCATCTGCATGTGTCAATATATAGATTGTACCATAAAATATCTCCTTTGATTAATCAATCTTATGGAGGAATAAAGAAGAAAGTGCTGTGTTTGTCCTTGTGCGTGCGCTGCAGGTATGTTGTACCGCATAACTCACACAGGCCAGTCAGATGGTGCAGCAACAGGTGCAACAGATGTCCTCAAGGACCAGCAACCCTCACGTATAGAAGATGCTGCCACTAGCCGGGCTACAAGCGGTCAGCAGCAAGCCAATGCATCTCTGCCCAACATGCTGCTGCTTTTGTGCATCACCTGGGTTATTTGTAATATCTTCATGCCATGCTAAAGATTAGCAAGTTGGGGGGAGATGCGTTATGGCTTCATTCAGGACCTAAAACCCTTTCAGGACCTTCAACCCTGAATTTCCAGAGGTTGCAGTTACCAGAAGTTGTTATGACAATATTGGCACGGCATTTCCACAGCCTTCAGTGACTGTTACTATCGTCAGCACCTGGTCATGCATCCCCTGCTGCCCTTGAAAGGTCTTTGGCAATATTGGCCCCAAGAGCAGCAAACTTTGATTAGTCAGCGTCACTCCGACTGTAGTGCAGTAGATAAACTACTAGTCATAGTATGGTAGTGGTACTTATTACTATTAGTTGCTGCACTGCAACAGCGCTACCAGGTGCCATGACCGGCATACGTATATTTTGTCATTTGCCTTCTGAATATTGTTGTTCACCCACACTGTTTATTGCCGGCAGCAGTTGAACCTAATCAATCAGCTTGATCAATGTGATCACTATGTTATAGAGTTCAACTATAGTTCAACTATGGAGATAAATGATTTATTTGCACTTCAAGTTTGGAATCAGTCACAACATGGCATGTGGTTGGCGAGCATCGGCGACTAAATTGATATCATACTCTAGTATTGAGTACTTGCTCCCAGCATCCTCATGACGGGGGTGATTACGGGGCCTGTCGCATCGAATGTTGCTGGTATGGAATTTTCAGAGTTTCAACTGCCAGAATGCTGCTGACACAGGGCAAGGCTCAACTGCACGTCTGCCCCCATAAGCGACTTTTTTGGCACCTACGGGGTATCTCCTTGGGCCAGGTTGTATGGTAATAATAATCAGTACTTTGCAGCCATAGCATTTACTGCCATCGGCCCCGCGCCTCAAATCTACCCAGTGAATTCAATCCAGTTTTGGACAAGGCGGAGTGCATGATTATCCGATTTCAATTGTGATCTCAGGTTGTATGGTGTGGTGTGATGTGATATGGTATGGCAGTATGGTATGGTATTTCTACTCAACACTACATAGCCTATGTACTGTGTATCTGAAACCCGCACATCATCAGCAATACAGCGCAGGAACAATAATCTTATTTCAAGCAGCGGTCAACCGTCCCATCGACTGACTCACGACTGACTAACCATGCAGCATCTGAGCTGTCTGTCCTGTCAAGCTACTAAGGGTTGGAAGGAAAAAGTACATTGGGCTGTGCCGTGAACAACGTTGTCCCCGCCAGCTAGGGCTACGGTATGTGCACGGATGCATGGGCGAATGTGTATCCCTCTTTACTGGCCAGTAGTACATCGTCACCTTGACATAACATTAGCTTCACGTGTACATCTTTACTCTGACGCTGCAGGTTGGGCTCGAGACGCTTAATCACACACACCGCAGCTGCTGGTTACACTTTGATCTCGCATGTGATGCAGCCTATAAGTACAACGTGAAACATTGTAAAACAACAGTAAAAGTAAGCCATTTTGCCCTCGTTATCTATCATAGTAGTCTCCCCACTGCCACGTTGATTTCAGCGTGGGGGTGTCGTAAGATATCGTGCAATACGGGCATATGAGGAGCAACAAAGGTGCAATGGTGGATAACTTTTTAAGCATCAGCAGGCTTATGCTGCTTGTGGCAACCAGCAGCCTCTTGTTGCATTGTCACCAGACCCAATGGGGAGCAGAAGCTCGTCCTGCACGGGATCTGCAGGGGACCGTAGCCCCATCTGCAGCACCAGACAACAACATTGTCATGGCTTCAGCTGACGTGATCAGGGCTGCCTTGAGAGCTGCAAAGCTGTGCAATCTCGCGTACCCTGAGACCGTGCTCAACACTGATGACGCTGTGGCGAGCTACACAGACCCTGCCAAGTTCCAGCTGTGAGTGTAGCAAAGTGGATCGGAGATGTTATATACTATCGGTCCACTGCAAGCTAGCATGTGCAAGACAACTCCTCGACAGTTTACAGTTTACATAACACACCGGTTGGAGTTTGCGAGAGCGGCACAAGTCGTGCACCTGCCTTTGAGTGTTGTCGCGGAACGCCTTTCTGCTATGATGAGGTGTTGTATGAGCGGGTGCTGTTGGTCTCAACGAGGCTGAGCATGATTGGATCATAGGCAAACAAAGCAGGCTGATCCAATTCCACCATTTCACCAGCAGAGTCTGCCCTTGAATGCTGTCTGTTCAGCAGCACTGTTCATCTCCTTTGTTTCTGCTTATGATATTATCTCCATATGACCAACAGCATCTGGCATCTACTTTCAGTGCTTGAGCATGCCTTGCCGCCGCTGATATGCCCCTCGGGCTTGTGATGTGTTAACAGGTATGCTGCTGGAGTCCAAGCTGCAGTCAGCAACATCACCACTTACCCTCTGACACACGTGCAGCGCCTTTCTTTCACTTTCCGCGGCGCCATTTCATTATCCCGCTTCATCTATGCCTTCATCATGCCCACCAACAAAGCGGTGTATGTGGCCTTCAGAGGCACAGACACCACAGGCGGCTTAGGGCTGTCTACCAATGCCAAGGCATCTATCGGAGTGGACAGCAACACTGCGTAAGTTACTTTGACTAGTCAGTGATATAGGTTTGTTTGAAGTGAATTGATGCATTGTTGCGTGTATGGTGTGTTGTTTTCTCTGTGAAAACCACAACAGAAGAACTGGCTGAGGCAAGAAGTGTGAAGCAGCCTCTGCATCCACTATGGTCGCAAAATGCACTATCTCTGATAATTGGCATCTTGGATTGGTCTCAATCTCAACTTTGTGTTGCATGGAATGAGCATGTCTGACACAAAACTGACTTGCAGGCAGATACCATTTAAAGAAGCAACGGCTGGAAGAGTCCACAGTGGTTTCTACCTCAGCCTGACAGACCCAAGTTCTTACATATATGATGAAACCCAAGTCAATCTGAGTGCCTACACAGAAATCAAACAAGCAATCCAGAAAGCCCTGACACTTGTCGGCGACCAATCGCTGCCCATAATCTTCACTGGCCACTCTCTGGTGAGAATTTGCTGCTTGGGTTGAGGTTTGCTTATGCAGTCAAACATGTCTGGAAACAAAGAACTGGAAAATTCCAGTAAAAAGCCCTGCTACCTTTGCTATCACTGCACTGTGTAGCAATATCTTTGTTGGTGTATCTGCTGTGGTTGTGGCCAGCAAGTTGCCGCTGCAGTACTGTATTGCCTTGATACAACGGAAGCGACGCACAAAGTTGAGCATGCGACCATGTCTATCCAAAGTTTGGTTTGCAGGACATCTGCAGTGTACGTGCATGACAACCGGCAGGAAACTTTGCACAGGATTGCACGGTGCTGTTATCGGCCTTGCTTCTGCCAGGTTTTGAACCTTATTGCCGGAGTTCATGTACTTGCTGCGCTCTGCAGGGTGCCGCTGAGGCAGCTCTTGCTGCTTACATGCTGTACTTAGAAGGCACCTACAAACCGCTGCTATACACCTTTGGAATGCCACAAGTGAGTGGCAGCGTTGTTGTTGGTCAAAATAACAAAGCCAGTTGATAGTGGATCAGTGCGCTGAAAGGTCAACTTTGAGAGCAACCTGCGCAACTGGCCTGAACAGCTGGGATTATTGGCCAGGTGCTAGCAGAAGCTGTGGCCAACATCCACACTGTTGTGTACATGACAACATTGCAATGCCGGCAGAATGTTGCTGGTCAACTGTCCTCTGACCGTTGGCTGTGCCCAGCAACCTCCACTGAAGCTGCCTGCCAAACAAGGCTTGCATGTTGGTGTTGCTGCATGATCTACACGCATGTGGCAGGTCAATCTTCACCCAGGCAGATTCTGACTGAATGTTATTCATAACGTTGCTGTCCCCCAGGTTGGTAACCAGGCCTGGAGAAATGCCTTTGATGCCGCTTTGGGCAGTCAGCACTACCGTTGGTGGAATAAGATGGTGAGGCTACAGATGATATTAATAATTTATCAGTGGCATGGATTCTTCATGCCTACGATCAGTTGTTTGACCTGCAAACTGGGAACTCTTATAGTTAGCATTACAATGCAACTCAAAGAGTCAACACTTTTCAGCATGCCAGTCAGAGGCTTTGATTCTGATAGTGCTCCCAATACAACCATTCCTTCCCTTCCGCAGATGAGTACTTAGTGTGCATGCACACACTTATCAACAATTCATATTGTCAGCGATTTATGTATGCATGCTTATGACAGCTTGAGTGTTGTTTGCTGCTTTACCTTGACAAGCAAATATCTATTACTATTATTACTTATGAAAATCTATTTAGAATGAGTGAAATGATTATGTTGCCTGCAGGACCCTGTGCCCCAGTTTCCCAACCCTGATGCCGATCCTGGCTGTTATGACTGGGCCGGCTGCGATCAAAGCTGGTTCACCGTCGACAGTCTTTACCGCATTGACACACTGCCTGATGGTTCATTGCGCTGTGGCATTCCCTCAGGAAACTTCACCGTGTGTGATTTCCGCAACACCACGCAGCCACCCCTGAACAGCCAGAGCTGTTACACTGCTGCCAGTTACACAAGCATCTGGAGTGCTGATGACCACTCACTCAACAATTACCGGCTTAACCTGCAGACCTGCAGAAACAGCATTACGTCTGGGTAATCCTTGTGGGGTGATTATGGCCACAGTGGCCAAGTTTGTCATGCACATGATGATTGTCAGCAACTGGCACACGTCATTGATAATATATCCAATGCAGCAATGGCCAGTCACATCGTGCTGCTTGTCAATATGTTCACTTTGCTTGTGATTTCCACTATCAAGTGCATCAGAAGGGGGACTCAAGATTGCTCTCACAATGCACACAGAGGATTAGTTCATGTTCCAGCACCTTGCGCCAAATCTGGGCGACTTATTGTATTCCTACGATCAGGAAGGAGGTATGATTGCCCCATCATACACACAACAATTTGAATAGTTATCTCTCTCGCTATGTCTGCAACCCACTTACCTCAGCCAACCCACTCCTGCTTTTGATGAAACTCATGAGAGTGCTGGTGCCCTACTTTGTGACCACACTTGGCGACATGCTACAAACCGCAAAGTATGTGCCTGAACAATGATGGTTGGGTAGTCGGTTGCTTCAGCGTTTGAAATGGGTGAAATTGTTGCTGTGGTCGCAATGTGTGACCGTTCACCAGCTTCATGCATGCATGGGTATCTGCAACTTGCAGACATGACATTGGACTTTGTTTCTAATTAATTCATGACAGGTGCAAATTGGCACAAACCCCAAGGGCCTTGTGAGTACATATTGTATGTATGTATGTCTTCACTCTCAATTATATGGTACTCTTGGCCTGCTTCAGAAATAAGTGATTTGATTATCTCACCATTTGTGACAGCAACTGTGCATGATGATAATCTCACACATTGCCGGATGCACAAACTGGTCGTGTGCCGGCATGTTTGTCTGGCTCCTCACTTGGTGGAAACTGTAGCTATGCAGCAGTGTGTTAAATCAGGGCTGAGTGGTAGGCGAAGGCTTCAATCAAATTGGTGAGCCTGAAACAAGGATCCAGCATGCCCCTCTAGATGGTGTTGGCTGGACTGTTTAATACGCCCGACGGTCGTTTGTTATATACTTTGCTGGTCCGCATACTATGCGTGATGTATTGCATAGCAATCTGCAGAAGATATGTGAAAGAGATAGAGCCATGCAACATTGGAAGAGCTGGTAAATGTACTGACATGCAATGTGTGTATAAAGCTAGTGGGTAAACTGCATGTATGCAGGTCACTGCACTGCTGGCCGCATCAGACAACTTAATAATATGGTCAAGCTAGGGCCCAACGTGTTTGTTACAGATGCTCTCAAGAGGCGGTTGAGGATGAATTTCATGTTGTGTTTGAATGCCCCTATCACAGCCCATTGCGGCAAACATTTGCAGAACTGTTTCTCAGCTTTTGGATATGATTCGTCCTTGTTCATGCACCTGAAGCCCAGAGTTGTTGCTTCATGTTTGCATGCTTGTTGGCTAAAGCGATGTAGTCCGGTGGCTTCAAGAGTTTCAATGCTTGAAGTTGAGGAAACACTTGAAGGCTTGGACGATTTCTGGTCACTTCATAGTGAGAATTGGTATGATCATACCAATCATGTTTGTGTTGAAGGTGATGGTGCCTGCCAGGCTTTCAAGCAGTGCTGGCATGGCGATCTGTATGCACGTTTTGGTGGGATCTGAGTATCTCCGGCACTGATGATAATAATAGTAATAATAATTGATACCATCAGCCATAGCATTTACTGCCATCGGCCTCGCGCCCGATGTTTCACAGGCGGATTGTCCAATCAATTATTACCATCCTCTTTGTACGACAAGGGTAAACCATTGGAAACCCCTTGAAGCGTGTTGACGGGCAGATATTCAGTGGTGACACCGCCACACGGCTGGGGCAAGTATATTTAGCCCAACTATCGATCACTCCCAACGCAATGGGACGTTGGTAAGGGCGCCCAGAGAACTGAGAAATCCGCCCCGGTTCAGAAACGAATTCGTGCCCTTGCAGACACCTTTTCAAGTCGACCATCATAACCAGTACACTACGTGTTTACCGGCACTGATGATGTAGCCAAACCAACAATGTGGGTAAGCTGCGTCCAGCTGATGGGGCTTAAGCGGCCAGAGCACTGGCCCGGCGTGTGTTCAAACCAAAAAAAGGGAACTGGGTATCCTTCTGAGGGTGATCTGACATGCCAATGATGATATGGGTCGCCTTGCAGTGCATTTGGTCCAGCTGCGGGCCCCAGCTGTTGAACAGCCGGTTGGGTAGTGGGTATATACCCATACATTGTGCAGGTGGTTCTGTTGTGGGCAACATCTGCTTGGGTGGATGGTAAGCTTGTTCAGTTGATCCTGTTGTGGGCAATGGCTGGCAGGGGGGTGGTATGCCATGCACAAGTTGTGCACAAACTGGCCCGGTTATGGTTCGGAACGTCTGGTTCGGTGGCTGTTGTGCCGCTCCGAGCAGCACCTAAGGTATCTTTGTTGGATACAATCCAATACTCTGCCTGTCGTCAGTGTGGGATAAGTGACCTTGCGCTAAAGCCAGTAGTCCTGCAGTACCCTTAGCTGCAAGTGTTGCTCTGTCATCGAGCCCATGGCGCCTTGTCCAAAAGTGGATTGAATTCACTGGGTAGATTTGAGGCGCGGGGCCGATGGCAGTAAATTCTATGGCTGCAAAGTACTGATTATTATAATCGAGCCCATGGCAAGGCTGTGGGTTCGCCGCTGCTGTCCCTGTGATTGTGAGTGCAAGGTGCTGGAGCTTGCCCTAACAATGCCGCCTACTTTCTGCCAGAAAGTTGCTATTGAGTCAGTAGCCTTTACCTGAGGTAGCACAGTTTAGGGGGCTGCTTCAGGGCTGCAAGTGCTTGCTGCAAGGCACCAGGCCCTGCAACCCAGGCCCTGAGTGGCTCGGCCCGGGCCTGCATGGCTCTGCCTGATGCTGCCATTGGGCCCCCAAACATGCGCAAACCATTAAACCAAACTACTAGGCTACAAGTCTCAGATGCAATGAAGATCAGGGCCTGGTTCATTGAGTGAGGATCAGGGCCCTTCTGGTAAAGCGTTTGGGCCATCTCTGGTGCAGTGTGCTGGCCAGAGTCAGTGCTTGCCATTCCATTCCATACCATACCGTACCATACCATACCATACCATACCGTACCATACCATACCATACAACCTGGCCCCAGAGGAGCCAACATAGTCTATCATGGGGGATTCAATTCAAGTTGGCGTCCTACACAGACTCATTGATCCTCTTCCGGAATGGTGGCTAGACCAAAGCAGTCCATGTAAAAGAAATTGAGCCATGCAACAAGTTGAGATGCAATGTGCAGCCCTCAGTGCTAGCAGCCTTCAAAGGTCGCATACTATGCAGGCTGCATGGCCCATGCAAGAAGTTCTGGGCTGCCTTCTTGACCCAAGGCTTCCGTATGCTATGCATGGAGCCTCTGGATCTATGCATAGATATGTATGTAGCCTGTGTTGCCTGTAATGGCTCCTTTCGGGTGGAAACCCTTGAGGTAACTTGTAGTAGTAGTAGTAGTAGTAGTAGTAGTAGTAGTAGTAGTAGTAGTAGTAGTAGTAGTAGTAGTAGTAGTAGTGGTCCGGCAGCAGCAGCGGCAGTTGGCCATGGCAGCTAGGGGTAACCTAGCTGTCAACCTAGCGGGTACCCGCATCTAGCAACCCGGTTGGGCCAACACCGACGACTCAGCAGCGCACGCGTGTGCAGCGCGCACTGATCATGGCCATGCAAGGCATGTCATAAGGCATTGCACTGCCAAATACGGCCAGCAGTGCAGTAACCTGCATGTATGTAGTTTGTCCGCTTCTCAAATGGGGTGTGGGGCCGATGGCAGGATTGCTATGGCTAATGAGTTTATTCATATAGTTTACTGTACTAGCTTTGTATACATGTACACATATCTGCGTACGTACGCATAGTATGCAGACCACTAAAGGATACAATAGACCACCAACGTATGAAACAGTCCAGCTACCATCATGCAAATTTGAAGGGCATGCTGGATCTCTGTTTTAAACTCACCAACATAATCAAAGCCTTTGCTACTACTCAGTCCTGGGTTAACACCTTCAATTCCCCATGGCCAAATCGGAGCCAGACATATATGCCAGCATAAAACCAGTTTTTGCATCCGGCAATGTGTGAGAAATGCATCATGCACAATCGCCGTCACAATGCACTGCGTTGAAGTTCAACGAGGGTTGCCTATTTGGATCACTTAGCCGGAAGCAAGCCAGTAGTAGCATATAACGCTGTCACAAATGGTTTAATGACCGGATCACTTATCTTCGAAGCAAGCCGAGAGTACGATCATCGTCCTCTTAGTTGGTAACTGAGCTTACTACATACAGTACATGTACTCACAGTGCCCTAGGGGTTTGTGCCAACTTGCACCTGTCATGAACCAACAAACAAAGTCCAACATCATGCGTACGAGTTGTAGATATCCATGTTTGCATGATGCTGATAAACCGGTCACAAGTGCGATTACAGCAACAAATTCAACCAGGTAAAATGCCAAAGCAACCAGTTACCCAACCACTTTTGTTTGTGCTCATCCTTTGCAGTTTGTAGCATGCCAGTGAGTGTGGCTCACATAGTAGGCACCAATACACTCATAAGCGGGGGATGTGTGGACTGAGGTGTGCCATACAAAGTTTGTGCAGCAGTGTGGGTTGCAGACACAACGAGAGTAAGAACTATGCAAATTTTTTGTGGATACGGTGGGGCAATCAAACCCACTTCCTGATCTTAGGAACACAAGAAGCCGCCCAGATCTGCTAGCACCTTGTGCCAGAACATGCATCGATCCTCCTCTGTATGCAATATAAGAGCAATCTCTAGCCCCCCTTCTGATGCACTTGAAAATGAAGAGCACAAGCAAAGTGAACATAAGGACAAGCAGCACAATGAGCTGTTGCTGCGATAAATACAGTATCACAGGCGTGAGCCATGGCTGACCTGTATCATGTGTAAGACAAACTTGGCCACTGTGGCCACAATTGCCCCTCAGAACTTATCCAGAGGTAATGCTGTTTTTGCAGGTCTGCAGGTTAAGCCGGTAATTGTTGAGTGAGTGGTCATCAGCACTCCATATGTCTGTGTAGCTAATAGCAGCGTAACAGCTCTGGCTGTTCAGGGGTGGCTGCGTGGTGTTGCGGAAATCACACACGGTGTAGTTTCCTGAGGGAATGCCACAGCGCAGTGAACCATCAGGCAGTGTGTCAATGCGGTAAAGATTGTCCACGGTGAACCAGCTTTGATCACAACCGGCCCAGTCAAAACAGCCAGGATCGGCATCCGGGTTGGGAAACTGGGGCACAGGGTCCTGCAGGCAACCAATTTCACCATCATCATTCCTCCTTTTTTGCTGACATAAGCAGAGGACAACATTCAAGCTGTTGTGCAAATTCGTATGTATGTGTTATTGATATTTGTCTGTAGTGAATGAATGCTTCATGAACACAAAGTTTGCCGAGGGGAAGGGATGGTGGTTGAATAGGGAGTCTTATCAGGAGTCAGAGTCTCTGACTGGCAGACTGATAGGTGTTGTATCATTATGCCGTTACAAGAGCGTCCCCAAGTTGCAGGTCAACTGACCATAGGAGTGAGTATTCCATGAAGTTAGAATATCATCTGCAGTCTCACCATCTTATTCCACCAACGGTGATGACTGCTGCCCATAGCGGCATCAAAGGCATTTCTCCAGGCCTGGTCACCGACCTGGGGAACAGCAACATGATCATCAACATTCAGTCAGACTCTGCCTGGTTGACAATTGACTAATTGACTTGCCATGAGAGAACACTGCTGCCACATGAATGTAGACTGGACTCTAAGTGTAACAGGAACAGCAACACAAACACGCAAGCCTTGCTTGGTAAGCAGTACTGCTTACCAAGCAAGGCTTGCAGTCAGTAGACCCTTCAACTGCCACACTCAGTATTCTCAGTGCCCCAGGAAGGCTACTGGCTTCAGCCAGTGGTCAGAGGACAGTTGATCAGCAAAATTTTGCAGGCAACGCAATGTTGTCAAGTACTCAACAGTGTGGATGTTGGCCACAGCTTCATCAGCTGCCTGACCAACCATCTCAAGTCACGCTCTATATTACCCACTTCAACCTGATCTGACAAAGCCAGTTGCTCATTTTTTACTTGTAGCGCACTGGTTCACTGTCAAATAGCTTTGTCAGTCTGACCTACAACAATCTTGGTACTGACCTGTGGCATGCCAAAGGTGTACAGCAGCGGTTTGTAGGTGCCTTCTAAGTACAGCATGTAAGCAGCTAGAGCTGCCTGAGCGCCACCCTGCAAGATGCAGCGCATAAGACAACCAGCAGTAAGATTCAAAGCCTGGCAGAAGCAAGGTTAATAACAGCACAATCCTGTGCAAAAATTCCTGCCAGCTGTCATGTAAATACACTGCAGATGTGTGAAAATCAAACTTCGGCTAGTGACATAGTCGCATGCTCAACTTTGTGCGTCGCTTCAGTTGTATCACGGCAATACAGTACAGCAGCTAGAGCTTGCTGGCCACAGCCGCAGCAGATACACCAACAGACTTAGTGCTATGCAGTGCAGTGATAGCAAAGGTAGCACGCTGTTATTATTTATTGTTTTTATTTTTTATTATAATATTATTATAATATTTCCAGACCTGTTTGATTGAGTAAGTAAAGTTCATTGCAGGCAGCAAACACTTACCAGAGAATGGCCTGTGAAGATGATGGGCAGCGATTGGTTGCCGACCAGTGTCAGGGCCGACTGGATTGCTTGTTTGATTTCGGTGTAGGCACTCAGACCATTCACTGGAGTTTCATCATACTGGTAAGTACTGGGATCTGTCAGGCTGAGGTAGAAACCGCTATGGACTTTTCCAGCCGCTGCTTGTTTGAACGGTATCTGCCTGCAAGCCAGTTGTGTGTCAGATATGCTGTATTTGATGCAACACAAGCTTCAGGTTGAACCCAGATGAGATACTGAGTACAGAGATAGTCCATTTTGCGATTATTAAAGGTGATGCAGAGACTGCTGTGCACTTCTTGCCACAGCCAAGTGTGCTGCTGTCTTTTTCAATGAGAGAGATGAGCCTGTGTGGCACACAATAGACGCAACCATGCAATAGTCTGCTTCAAACAATCCACCATTCTCACTGCGTAGTCCAAGAAACTCACACAGTATTGCTGTCGACTCCCACAGAGGTCCTGGCATTGAGAGAAAGGCCAAGGCCGCCTGTGGTGTCTGTGCCTCTGAACGCCACATACACCGCTTTGTTGGTGGGCATGATGAAGGCATAGATGAAGCGGGAGTATGCAATGGGGCCAAGGAAAGAGAAGGAAAGGCGCTGCACGTGCGTCAGAGGGTAAGTGGTAAGGTTGCTGACCGCAGCTTGGACTCCAGCAGCATACCTGTGAACACATCACACGCCAAGGGGCACATCAGCACCGGCAAGGCATGCTCACCAACAGCAGAAATGCCAGACGCTGCTAGTTGCAGTTTGAAGTCACTATGATCGGAAATAAAGGCGATAAATAGACAGGCTTCAAGTGCAGGTTCTACTGCTGACAAGGTTGCATTACATCAGCATGCTCTGCCTGTGATCCAACCAGACTCAGCCTCGTTGAGACCAACCACACCGGCCGATTCAGCTGCCCATCTTAGCAGGCATATGTTCCCCGACAACACTTGAAGGCAGGTGCACGACTTGTGCCACTTACGAATTCGCAGCAGGTGACAGTTACATGTCCTGTACATGTTCATGCGATGTGTTGGGGAGCTGCCTTGCACAGGCTTGCTTGCAGTGGACCGACAATGACTCATAGTCCCGATTCTCGTCGTTAAAACTTACAGCTGGAACTTGGCAGGGTCTGTGTAGCTCGCTTCAGCGTCATCATTGTTGAGCACGGTCTCAGGGTACGCGAGATTGCACAGCTTTGCAGCTCTCAAGGCAGCCTTGAGCACGCCAGCTGAAGCCATGACAATGTTATTGTCTGATGCTGCGGATGGGGTTACGGTCCGTTGCAGATTCCGTGCTGGACGAGCTTCTGCTCCCCATGGGGCCTGGTGACAATGCAAAACGAGGCTGCTGGCTGCTACAAGCAGCATGAGCCTGCTGAGACTCAATAGTTTGTTCATTATTGCACTTTTATTGCTCCTCATACGCCCGTATCGCACAATATCTTACGATACCCACACGCTGGAATCAACGTGGGGAGACTACTGTGACAGAAGACGATGGCAAAATGGATTCTTTCTCAGACTTATGTTTCACAGTGTTTCACGGTGTACTTATAGGCTTCATCACATGCGAGATCAAAGTGTAACCAGGCAGCTGCGGTGTGTGTGATTAAGCGTATCGAGCCCAACCTGCAGCAGGAGAGTGAGGATGGACACATTAAGCTGATTATAGGTCAAGATGACGATGGATTTCTGGGGACACGCTCACCCATGCAACCGTGCACATAGCCCTAGCTGGCGGGGGACGCGCCACAACACAGTTTACGTATTCTGCTGCTAATCTTAAACATTTTATTAAGACAGAAACTCAGATGCTGCATGGTCAGTAAGTCGTGAGTCAGCCGATGGATCGGTTGCAACGGTTTAAATTGACCGCTGCTTGTGATGGTATAACAAGCCACCTACTGCCGCACATTCCTGATTCAACTGCAAGTGCAAGTTGCGAGTCATTTTCACGGGCCAGTTTGGCACTGGTTGATGCACTGGCAGTAGCCTTTGGTACCTACCCAGTGACCCACCGTTTGACTCCAACTGCAAGGCAGCCTCATGCCGTAGGCTATGGTATCATGCAGCTTCAGAGGATCCTGCAGGCCGCGGCATGCCATACAGGTGACCACACTTACTGAGACTGATTTTGTTGGTTCAACCGTCTTCAAGTTGAGGCTCAAGTTGATAGGTTCAAGTCTGATCAAATCCTTACGTATGATGCATCTGAGAATTTTGTCAACTCGTGCATCATCTTAGGTTGTATTCAGAATGTAGTCAAAGTATAATAAACGACCTCACTTGAGTTCGCCTGAGCGATTGAGAGTCCTGTTGCCATCTTCCCCAGCCTGAGGCTACATGTCTAAGCTGTGCAGTTGAGCTGGGTACATATGATGCTGGGACCTGGCCCAGGCCTGCTGTGACATGTCCAGGCTGCTGACTGAGCTGGACTGGGGTGCAGTGCAAAGCAGAGACGCATTATAATGCGTATATATACCCTGCTGCCATCTTTGGTCCGCACAGGGACACTGGCAGCAGCAATAGCAGCAGCAATAACAGCAGGCCGTCTGTAATCTATCTTCTTGACTGGTCGGACCTGAACAGAGACACTAGGGTGCCCTGTAGCACATGTGCTGCTTTTCCATACCGCATGTATCCCCAATGGAAGGCTTCGCAGTAGGGCTTGTTTTTCAGCACATGCAGAGCAATGCAGCAGAGCTGCTGCTCACTTGTTGAGTCACTGCACAGGCAGTGCCGACCTAGTCTGCCTAGCTACTCCAGCAGGCGCGTCAACAAGGCAAGGGGGGTGAGCTTGTGTACAAACAAGAGATTTAGCCATTCAGCAAGTTGAAGTGCTATGGCAAATGCGCGGTGAGCTTGTGTGTGCAGCTTGTACACATGTGTGAGTTGTTTATGTTCAAAAATGTGATAGTTTTACTACTGTATGAAAACAATCTAACATGTACAGAGCCTGAGGGTCCGATGCTGTTGGCGACACTGCTCACCAACTGATCAATGCATCATACATGCTCTTTAAAACGCTAGCTCTGCGGAACACAGGACAAAACACCCAATCCCCCAGCAAGCTGTACAGGTACCTGTACTGCAGCACGTGAGTATCTCTTACGTAACTGCGGGAATTGTCACCTTTGAAACGAAAGTACTGCATTTAGGTACGCGTTATCTCTGTTTGACAGCGGGTGCCTCATTCCTTACCATATCTTGATCGAGTCTCACGCCAACCTGCCATGCTATCTGCTGTCCGTCAACGCGGCCTCCACGGCCATCAACGCTCGTCAAGACCTCGGTTAGACAGTAGTTGTGCCATCTGCTTGCTTCCACCAGCACGGTTATACAGCAGGCAACACATCTGCCAGGTATGCTGCTTGCATCTCTCTTATCACCTCAAGCTACTTGCACAGGCTGGTTTATGCAGCAGACAGTCCTTAATTTAGATTAAAGGCAACTCGTTCTTACGCCACTCGCAGGCAGCTGATGATCAGCAACAGCATGTCAGCAGTGCAGAGCAACAGGGAGTCCCTGCAAACTTGTTTACGCAGCAACAGACAGCAGATGAAGCTGATCCGGCACGGTCGAGCCCGCTACAGCACAATCTGCAGGCAGTGAATCAACAGCAGCAGTTACAAGCCGTGTATGAGGTCCCTTGGGACATTTGGTGAGTACACCCACCATCAGTAGACCATGAGCTAGCAGTCAGCAGCACCTGTCATGGCAGCCAATGCACGCACAGTCGGGCAAAAGCATGCCCACGTGCTGACAATGAGATACCGTATCTTTGCAGAGAAACCGCAGCATAGTGCAGGTACCGCAGCCACCTCTTTGGAGCAGAGCAGGCACATGTGTCCAGCTGAACTGATAGCAGCAAAGTGTGCTGCCTTTCCTTGTTACAGTGCTAGCATACAAAATCCTCTGGCATTGAACTTTATGACGAACATGTGAAGCGAGAAGCACCTGATTGCAGCGTAGTGTGCTGCAGCCATCCCTGTAGCAGGAACTTCAGCCACAGCAAATAGGTGACCATTGTGCATGCTGCTGCCGAAGAGCAGTGCTCTTTGAGCTTGTTGCTGACATGTCCATCACCTTGGCCAACAACTTGAACTGCCTTGAATGCATCTGGACTTTTTGCTGCTTTCCAGGCAGTTCATTCAAGTGGCAGCAGCTGTTTGTGTGACCAACATGGCCATCCCCTTTGCAGGTGGGTGCAAAGCGCATAACAGCAGCAGCAGCAGAAGCAGCTGTAGTGAAGCAGCAGCAGTAGTAGTGAAACAGTCACTGGTAAACTGCAAATCAGCAAGCATGGGTTGGCAGTGTCATGCATATGTGCCTAGAGCCAGACCATAGGCGTTTTCATCGCTGTGAATTCTCGACAACATTTGCTGCAGGATCCTCACCCAGCTTGGCAGTATAACAGCTGCAATCGCTGCGGCTTTTCGTTGTCAGAATCAATGTTCAACAGACATTTACTGCAGTTGTAACAGCAGTGTATATATGTGATATCAGTACTGGTGGCCAATAAAAAGGCCTGTTGTATGCTCCATTCCTTCATTCAAGTAATCATCAGGCAGTGGCAGCAGGTGTGGGTGGTTGTGGATTTATAGATTATTATAGACAAACATTGAAGTGAACGTGATTCTTGCAATGCAGTCTTAAGTATCACAGCTCATCTTCAGGGAGCTGATATTCCCAGCATAGCACCAGACCAACGGGTGAGTGTCACCTGTGAAGCTGACCCTCATCTTCAGCAGACTAGAACAGAAAGAGATGTATACAATATAGTATCATATAAGTCAACATGCTCTGTTAAAACTGTGAATACAATTACCTCTGTTACATTTACAGTATATATACTGTTCGCCCATCAGCCATAGCAATCCTGTCATATGTCCCATGTCCAATAACCGAAGCGGACATTATATTACTATGTGGCGTCCCACAGCGGTTCTGGCACAGGTTCAGGGTCTGGCCGATCTTTGTACTGAGACTCTGGGCCAATTCAAACGACCGCTGTGTGATTTATCATCCCGTCTTCTGATGAAGAAGGTTGCTGCAGAGAATAACTGCTGTTGGCTTCCAACTGCTTTGCTGCTGCAATGGCTCCTAGTGAACACCAATTGGGCTCTTCTGGACGTGCCTAATGGATTGCTGCAGGAACTCCTGAACCTGCTGTGTCAGCTGCTGCAGCTGGGGTCCACGTTCTTCATCATCAATAGCAGCGTCAGCAAACACCAGCCGCTGCCCAAACCCTGGTGGGCTGACCGGCACTCAGTGCTCTTGAACCCGTCTGGGTATTTATTACATATTAATCAACATACTATTTATTATATATTATATATTATGTATGACATAATATAGTGATATATGTAACAAATTGTTAATGATACATTGAATGTTTCTTGTGATGAATGATATAAGAGTCACTGTTGTTTTTGCCTTGGGTACCTGCTACACCAGCTGACTAACCAACCGCCCATAGCATGAATTCCTTTTTACACAACTGCAGTGCAGAATGCATGCTGCCATAGCATACACAGGCTATGCATGCGGGTTGTTCACATTGAAGGCAGATCCACCAGTAATTGTTAGAATTGAATTCATGAAAGTGCCTGCAGTGTGCACAGTGCAGTTACCTTGGTGGTGTTTTTTCTGAAATATAGGCATTCCGCTTGTCATTCCAGAATCAACTTTGTTTCTTTGAAGGATGCTGGCTGATGTTGGTGCCGGGAGCAGCCTCCTGGCAGCCACCATGCTGCTCATTATTGCAGCAATAAATCCACAACAATATCTCCTCCTGCTGCTGCTGCTGCTGCTGCTGCTGCTCCTGCTGCTGCTGCAGGTTCATGTTTGAGCTGGGGGTCATACCTGTGTTTCAGGGTTTGGCCACTGCCATCGCTGCTGTGGGCTCAGGGGTACTGCTGGCAGGAGCCGTGATCGGACATGCTGATGGTCAAGGTGAGATCAGGACTCCTGGTCATCCACTTTCGATTGATAAAAAGTTACACTGCCAATGGCCGCTGCAGACAACTCGCAGCCTGCGACTGCAACGATTGCAGTAAGTGGCTTTACAGATAGTTTGTTGTCTCCAAGGCTGCAGCAGCACAATGGTAGCTTTGGCAAACTGCTTGAGTATCATTTTCAGGAGGGTGCGGCCAGCTCAGTCAGCTGGGTATGGCCTTCTCGCTTCAAAGCCAGCAGTCTCCTGCTTGAACATACACTGTTGATGTTGGCAATATGTTGCTAGAGGATTGGCGCTTTACTCCCTTCACAAGCGATCCATTATTCAATAGCACATGAAGACACTTACTACAATAGTGTGATCGCCAGTGCCCTAACATGGCTCAGCAGCTGTATATATTCACTTGTGTGCACACTTGTGCGACAGGTGTGAGCAGCACCTGCTTTGGTGTTTGATATGTATGACATCATTGTGCCATGGACCCAAGAGTGTTTCCAGGATTTTTGCAGTGAGTGTAATTTCACTGCATCTGTCCATTTGTGCTGCAGAGGAGTGAGTTCACTGCATCTGTCCGTTTGTGCTGCAGAGGAGTGATTTCACTGCATCTGTCTGTTTGTGCTGCAGAGGAGTGAGTTCACTGCATCTGTCCGTTTGTGCTGCAGAGGAGTGAGTTCACTGCTTTTGTCCGTTTGTGCTGCAGAGGAGTAAATTCACTGCATCTGTCCATTTGTGCTGCAGAGGAGTGAGTTCACTGCATCTGTCCGTTTGTGCTGCAGAGGAGTGAGTTCACTGCATCTGTCCGTTTGTGCTGCAGAGGAGTGAGTTCACTGCATCTGTCCGTTTGTGCTGCAGAGGAATGGCGACATCTGGCTGGTCTTCACCAAGATGATGTGTCATCGCTGGTACTGGTGTTGGGTGCTCTGGTGCTGGCCCCTGTCATTGAGGTATGGGTACAGCAGTTCCTACTACCAGGCTAATCTCTTCCATAAGCTTCTCTTCCTGTTGCTGAGCTGGAAATTCCAAGTTCAACCATGTCACACCAACATATGTGTAACCCACCAACGCAACACCACTGGTGCTGGCCCCTGCCATTGTGGTATGGGTACAGCAGTTCCTACTACTTGTGGTTGTACCACGTTTTAAACCTCGCATAAGCTTCTCTTTTGTTTGCTGAGGGTTTTGAACACGGAGATCCCATACCACTGGAGATGTGTAATCCACCAGTACGATAGACACCAGTAGTGGTTCGTAAGCTTTGTCCTGCAATGCATCTGTCTGTGCCACAAAGTTCCTGGTTCCACCTCACTACTGTGACTCTGCCTGAAGGGTGTCTACTGCAATCGCATCAGCCTGGCTGCACCTCACCTTTTGCAAGACGATTCTTGTTGCATCTGCTATGTATAGTAAGTATGTTTCAGTTAACAACATTATGCCGCAGTGAGCTATGATCGATTGTGCTACTGTGGGGTTTGACCCAGGGCATGTGCACCTGCTGCTGTATATTGCCTGACAGGAGTTCTATTTCAGAGGCTATGTGCTGCCCAGTCTGACAAAATGGGTTCATCCTTTGATTGCGGTAAGTGGCCATTTGCAATACCCATGGGGTGTGTACAGTGACCGACCAGCATGCCACCTTGCAGTGATCTCTAGGGGACAGGTTTGGAATATCAGGATGTGAAACAGCGCTGTCATGTGACAATATGCATAGTGTTAAATAGTAATGTCAAATGGCACGGCAGGATCATGAGCCCGTACTTAGCAGTGGCTTGTTGCGGGCTCAAGTGAGCCAGAACCATTAGATGAGATCCATGAGTTGTTATGCTGCGGCAACTAGCCACAGCCAGCCTTGTTATGTTTGGAATACACTGTATGATGATCCTCATCCTTGAACCATTGGTTGTGTCAATTGACAGCAGCACAGTAAGACAAGTAGTCTTCCACTGCGTGGCACATGCTGCTTGAGTTTTGCTGCACTGCAGCCTGGTGGACCGCTGGTCCTTGTTACGAACAAATGTCAAATTTGACAGCAGCGCTAGCGCAGCAGTAGCCCACTGCGTATGTACTGCACTGTGAATACACATTGTCCAGGGTATGGTGCTAGGCTTTGCGATGGGGAAGTTGCTTTGCTAGCATGATGAATAATGCCACGGGTTTTTCCCACTTGCGTTACTGCAGGTGCCCTTGACTGGTCTTCTATTTGCCAGCGTTCATCCAGCTGAGTCGTTTTATGCAGAGGCGCTGCTGGGCACCATTCTCAGCTTATCCCTGTTTGCAGCCGATGGCAATCTGCTGGTACCCTTGATGGCGCATTCCCTGTATAATACCTTCGTATTGGGGACCGAGTATCTGTTGTAGGCCGTAGCAGTCGCTGGTGGTGCTTTGACCAGTATTGACTTGACTGGAGCTGTGCTTGCACCGTGATATTGCTCAGCAGAGCTGCTGGGGCACCTTCGGCAGTATCTAGCGGTTGTAGTCTGGCTACAGAGTTTCCTGGATGTGAGCATGTCGTGCCAACCAGTCTAGAGATGTGAACAGGCGCAGTCTAGCGGTTCCACCCTGCCCTTCCATGCCCTGCTATCTGTGCAACGTACATCATGTTAATGCACGACATACAGCTGCTGATCGACGTTTTGGCACGCAGAGCATTGAGACGCCTCCACAACCGTTCTCAACACCCTTGCTCACCCTTGCACCTGCTATAGAGGCACTTTCAGTTCATCAAACACATATGCGCATATAGACACCGTTATTATCCACTCTGAGGCCTTGCACCGTTCCAAGCTGGGGTACTGGTGAGCGAGCATGGACTCGCTGATGTGCAGCAGGTGTAGCAGCGGCGCATGCAAACACTTCAAACGCATGAATTGATGTATTTCTTTCCTTCATGAATGCGTTCCCCGTACATGGTCGACCTCAGACGACAGGTAACCACTACTGCTATGTCTGCAGGCACACAAGCAAGCACTGTAGTCCCAAGACGTAGGTACTATTCATCAGGATGCAAGGCATAGCACCCAATTGCAAGTGCATTGCAAACCGTGCAGCCCTGCAGCCAGTGAGGCTGACAAACCTAGCACCTATCAGCCGCAGCAGACGCACACCACTCAGCGCCTGCAAGGTCTTCCCAAACAACCAACAAACAGACCCAGAACTAGAACGTCTACGTCAGCAAGGCGGATTTAACTACCCGCCTCCACCGCGCAACCAACCTCAGCCTCCACCGCCGCAGCAACAGCAGCAAAACCCTCAACAGCAGAATCCCCAGTGGGGCTGGCCTCAGCAACCCCAGCAGCAGCAGCAGCAGCAGCAGCCCTGGAGTTGGCAGCAGCAGCCGCAAGACTCCCCCAAGTCTGGCGGCGATGCTGGAAAGGGCGGCAATGGCAATGGTAATAACAATGGCAATGCTGATGGAGGCGGTTTGAGCGGCTACACCAAAGCACTGATTGCTGCTGCCTTTGTGACTGGTCTGGGAGCTGGAGTGTACTTTGATGCTGAGATAAATCTCTCACCCAACCAGGTGAGCACACTACACTCTTATTAATCTATTAATTTCATTTTTTTAAGACTTCTATTCAAAATTCTTCAAATCTATTTTTGAAGAGTATGAATAGAAGTCTTATGTTTCCTGGTCTGTCATCATGGTGTGACATGTCACACTTAGCCCGTTGTGGGTGGGTGTTTTTTCGACAGCAGGAGCAGGAGACATCATCCGTCTTGTGGTTGAGACATCATCATCATCATCAGCAGCAGCAGCAGCAGGAGCAGCAGCAGCTGTAGTCACTGGCTATAAGGGACCTGTCTGCCAGCAACACCATTCGTTTCTTCTTCCCCACATGAACATGAAACAAACAGCCTTCAAAAAACCCCAGTTCATATGTATGTATATATATAGTATACATGTATATATCACATGTACATTCAACAGAAGAAAATACCATCTCAACCTGCTGCTGCTGCTGCTGCCGCCGCAGGTTGCTTCTACTGAGATTATTGACCGCCGCACTCCAAATGCCGAAGTCTGTATGGCCTACGGCTACTCTGCCATGGTGTTTGACCAGCGCGTGTTCGTCACCTACAATCCATTCAACCTGTACGTGACGCAGCCGGAGGTGAAGCCGGGCTGCATCCTCAGACGCAGCAACTTCAATGTGCTTGAAAGGGAAAAGTTGGTGGATAATAAGCAGGTATGGAACTGCATACAATCACATTATATACTTTCGTTCAAAATGAATACTTCCGAACATTTCGGGTTATTTTCATTTGCTATTGAGAGTTTTTATCCTTTTTCCTTTGTTTTTTTCGCATCACCTGATACAGAGTGTCTTTTGGTCCATCACATCAGCTGTTGTACACTAGCTGCTGTGTTACTGTAAAAGAAATTGAGCCATGCAACAAGTTGAGATGCAATGGCAAATGTTACTGTGCGTTTCTCTTGACCTTCACCGTGTGCAGCTGCGCAATCTTCAGCTGGTGTGGCTGCTTGCTCGTGTGCACTATATGTCGCAGTCTGATGCTACTCGAATATATGTGCTTTATGACCGATTCGCAATGGGATGATCCATTGAAAACAAACAGAAATGAATGTTGAGACTATTTTAAATAGTCACAGTTTTTTTTGAACTGCTGCTGTTCTGAGGTCTTGTTCTGTATGTCAGGTTGCCGACACAACAGGCAACCATCATCTTCCATCAATCTTCCATCAATCTGCCCTCCTGCTCCTGCTGCTATTTGCTGTTTTATTGAGAGAGGTCTCCACTTTTGATATCATCGATCAAGGGATAACCATCATATCATTCTTTGTTTTATGCCAGTTGGCTGAGCTATTCAGTTTCATGCAGGGGATGTGGAGAGTACCGTCTTAGACGGTGAAAGTCTCCACGTGTAACATCTCCTCTTCCAAATCATCAGCATCACCAATGGCTCTCATATCATACGGTTATGACTCCTCCTGCTTCTGCTTCTGCTGCCGCTGCTGCTGCTGCTGCTGCTGCTGCTGCTGCTGCTGCTGCCACCCTCGCTGCCGCTAGGTCGAGTCCTGCAAGAAGCGCATGAACACATTTGGTTTTGTTGGAGATCTCAAGAACGATCCAGAGGTGTCCTGCGTGTATCACAGTGAAGAGGCAGAGAATCAGTACCTGCTAAACCCTGAGAAGGCCCTACAGCTGGGAGAGGGGCCCTCTGGAGCAGCAGCAGCAGCAGATGGCGCGAAACCCTGAGAAGGCCCTACAGCTGGGAGAGGGGCCCTCTGGAGCAGCAGCAGCAGCGGCGGCGGCGGCAGCAGCAGCAGGTGCTGGTGGTAAACCTTGAGGAGGTATGGAATGGCCTGAAGAAGGCGCCTCTAAGAGAAACAGCAGCAGCAGCAGCAGCAGCAGCGATTGGAATGACAGTGCAGATGGCAAGTCTCGTGTGCCGTTCCTAATTGGCAGAGGGACAAGTACAGTTGCCTGCTTCGAGAATGGCAGGGCCTTTCAAGGCCATCCGCAACAACAATATCAGCACGTTATCAAGGGCCAAGTGCTTCAGTTGCATTGTTGATAAAACCCCAAATGCAGCAGATCAATGTGACTCATGTTCTCCAATCTATAACAAGGAATCTTCCATGTACAGAATATATGCTTTGACAAGGCGACAAATTTCGCAGCGGGGCCCTTTCTGAAGCAGCAGCAGCAGCTGCTAGTGTAATCGACAAAGGGAGGGGTTTGAGGGTGCCTGGACATAATCATGCTGGTCTAAGCGCCAGAGTTGAGCTTGGGTGACTTACCTATGGCATGCACATCCGCCTTGTCCGAAAGTAAATTGATTCACTGGGTAGGTTTGAGGCGCACGGCCAGGCCGATGGCAGACTCTCGTCACTGACTAACATAGTCAGTGGCTGCAAATCATTTGCAGTGACTGATGATGACTAACTGTTGAGCACCAGCTCTCCGGCGAAGTGGTGTATATCTGCCCACGACCCAACGGAAAAAGCCCTCAGGGTGTTCAAGATACGGTATCTTGAGCCTTGCACGGCAAGCGGCTGCAGCCCTGCAACAGTCACTGTCGCCTCTGGCTGACGCGGTAATTCAGTCAGGTCTGCTCAAGGCTGTTCATCGAGGAGGCTTGAGATGATCCTTCTCAGAAACTTTGACTCCGGGACCTTGACATGTCGAGGTCCCACAGCCATCTACATGGC
Organism: Coelastrella sp. MACC-549; assembly: GCA_018290735.1. Lineage (NCBI taxonomy): Eukaryota > Viridiplantae > Chlorophyta > Chlorophyceae > Sphaeropleales > Scenedesmaceae > Coelastrella > Coelastrella sp. MACC-549. Next base: position 23,971 of record JABEVS010000314.1, read on the forward strand.
TGCACTTTCCTTCTGGATGCATGAGGTGCCTGACCTGTCTGTGGGTGTTCACCCACTGGGGTGATAATCTGAGTAGTCCGACTACTAAGGGCCTTATATTCATCGGGCCACATCCAATGAGGCTCATTGCCGGAATGAACCTCATTGGCAGCCGGGCTGTCATGATAAAGATTTAATCCGATCTGTCATGACTGCTGGCAATATTCACAAAACAAGAAATATCAGATGCTTTCAACAGCTGCAACTGGCATTTGATAATAGAAAGTATCTGTTATTTTTTGTTTTCTAGTATACTGTTGATTGTACCAGGATATCAGATGAAGCGCCTGTTCACATCATTTGATGTGTGTCCCAGATTGTTAAACAAAGCTATAGCAGAAATGCCATGGCACTGGCCAGTGCTCAGCCCTCGCACATGCTGCTTTGCAGCAACAGCTTAGCAAGAGCCCACTGGGCTAGCACTGGCAGTGCTAGCAGCTGCTGCTGCTGTAGAAACAAACAGGCCCAACAAATGAGCCTGCAGTACATCACTGCAGATGTGCAAGAACTGGTGGGCAACTACAGCTGTAAGAACCTGCAGCAGTCGTGCAGCCTAAATGGTCTTCTATCTGACTCCCCCTACCAACAAACACCTACATGCTGCATGTGATGTGCAGGGCATTGCACACCACACCACACAGGAATGCTCAAAGTTCGACAGTTCTGACAGCAGATCGACAGACACCAGCAGTGATCGACCATAATCTGTACCTGCAGCCACAAATAAGTGACTTTCTCTTCCACTGAGACCGTCCCACAGCAACAGTACCGCAGGCACGCTCTACCTAACTGCAACACACCAAAGCATCTGGATTAGACAGGCTGCTACAACAGCAGCTTAGTCAGCCCTGCAACAGCTACAGCAAGCTACTGGGTTGCAGCAACCAGCGGCCTTATGCCTGAAGTGCAAGGTCCAGCTGCTGGTGCTGTACACTGCTGCTTTCCATCCTCAGCAAGCACTCGGGCACCTGCCGATCAGGCATATGATTGAGTGTCCTTTACAACCAGATCATATTTCTGGTTTCAGAAACCCCATAGATTGCTGCGCCGCCATGCAGGTTTCATCTGCCAGCATGCACACCCGATGTGCAACAGAGACCGTCACATCTCCGTCATATTGTCATAGGGGATTCGCAGCAGCCCATGTGCACTTGTCTTTCCACCCCAAGCAACCCCAGAGAGACGTCAGCACAGCTTACAGCAGAAGCAATCTCTCTGCATCCGCCCCTGAAGTGCTTCCCAGAGACCCTTGTGCAGTGCTGCAGCCAGAAAGAGGCCTCAGTGTTGCTCTGGCAGCAAGTCAGTGTTCTCTCTCTGGAGCTGCTTACTTCTTGGGGAGGGGCATGGGCTTGCCCTCCTCATTGAGGACCTGCAGCAGCAGCAGTGGCAGCAGTAGGATCAGGATCGAGCAGCAATCCGCTTCCAAGATATGTCAGCCGATTGGGTCTGCCATGAAACTGGTTCCACATAGATTTTACCTGGCTCCCCATGATGACAACAACAACCTTCCTAGCCTTCTTCAGACACAGTTGTATTGCTGATTGCCTGACACATTCTTATAGCTGGTGGTCAAGTGGCTTGCTTGGGAGGCGAGCGTCATGACACCAACTACACGGAATATCAATCAAGGCCCATGTTGTTATGCGCGACAGACCAGGCACGTTCTGCATCATTGACATAATTGATTATTATATGGACAGGCTATACCAAATGGAATTGGGCACAGCGGTTTTGGGCGGTGCCTGTGTTCATCTCATGTACTGTCTGTGTCCAAAGGGTCAGCCTTGAACATCATACTTGGTGAGTCTCAGTGTACTGAATATCATTTTATCAGAAACATACTGATACAGGAATAGGATCAGACAGGCTGCAGCTACCGAGCATTCAGTGTAACACACTGAAATCCCTCCCTCACCGTTGAAATACACACAGGCTGTTTGAAACAACAGCAGCTTTTAAGACGATGTACACAGACCATGAAAGCAATGCAACAAGCGACCTCCTGAACTTCTCTAACAAGCAGTTGGCATGGCATATTACAGGAGGACATCTTGACAAGCGAGCTGAGATTTGAAGACTGCTACCACCAACAAACAAACTGACCTTTGTTTCTCCACTGATCGCCTCTGACTTAAATTCAGTGTCAAGGGCTTCATCCTCGTCATCAAAACGCTCATCAGGGACTGCAGCAGCCATCTCAGCCAGAGGTGGGATGTTCTTCAGCTCTTCCTGGGCAGCAGCAGCAGTGTCGCCAGATTCCTTGGCCTACGACAGTAGCAGCAACAGCAGCAGCAGCAGCGGTTACAGTAGCAGAAGCTGGTTTGGTGTTGCTGGTGATCATGTCATTTTCAGTAGGCTAGCGACAGTGGTCAGGGGGTGGAAAGCAGCAGGCACATGACAGACCAAAGCATGGAACAAGTACACTCAGTTGACTGGCTATGGACAATGAGCCTAGTCTGTTAACACATATGCAACAAGCAGCATTGTATGATATTTACAGAGCATGTCAGAATGGCCAGGGCAATTGCACAGGAGCTTGCAAGCTGTACAAGGCCCGTTGCAACTGGCACTGCCATCTGTACTTGAACAGGATCTGCTCTACAGGTCGTACACCCTGTCTGTGTTTCTCAACTCAGGCAAGTTCCTCATGCTAGATGCGGATTTTCTAGCCACACTGCATAAGTGCGACGTTTGCCGGCTGTTGGCCAAGCTTGCCGGCTCGGTCACAGCTGTGCTGGGTACCATCATCCATTGCAAGGATCCTGTTTCTATGGTAACTTTCAAGAACATTTTTTATTTGGAATTTTATTTTTTATTATTAATAGAAATCCAAAAAACACCAAAACCTTTTCAGCAATTATTTTCAGATCTCCTGCCATAATCTGCTGCTGGTGCTCGATAAAGAACTCCCTCATCTAACCTGACCTCAAGGAGCCCTTGACAGCGAAGTTGAATCAGGGATTTCTTGATCGAGCACCAGCAGCAGATAATGGCAGAAGTCCAGAGCAACAGGATCCTTGCAAAGGAGGATGGTACCCAGAATTCCTTGTTTACATCAGCACAAAAAGCAGCAGCAACACATACAAGCAATCAACAAGATAGTCATCAAAGTAGTATAATTGATAAGGATCAATGATGATAGATGACACTCACCTTGCGGGCTGCAATCTCCTTGGCCATTTTGTCTGCCTTCTCCTGCACCTCAGAAATGTCACCGACCATGTAGAAGGCCATTTCTGGCAGGTCATCATACTTGCCCTCCAACACGCCCTTGAAGTCCTTGATGGTGTTCTCTAGGGGCACATACTTGCCGGGAGTACCAGTGAACACCTCAGCAACCTGTTACAAACACGTTATATCATATGTTACATAACCGATTAATGTTACTAATTGTAACATTGGACAGGTTGTGGTGACACCCTTGATGACATGTAGGTATTTGGGGTAATGACACTGAGCAGAGGCACTCTGCTGTACTACAGAAATGCTGCTGAGACGGCTGCCAGGTCCCATTGTTGAAAAGGTGTACTTGTTGGTGTGCAAGATGTAGGCTGCCAGTATATAAGTAATAGACCCTGCAATCGTATCAGAAGCAGGAGCATGCAAGACAGTAGCTGAGACAGCTGCTGCATTCTCTCCATTTATTATCGTCTGTCCTTGTCGTTTACAATCCAACAGCATAGTTCACTCAAAGAGCGCCCAGTCAGCTGCGATGCAGCTTGGCCTGTATGTCAATCTGCCCCAGCAATGAGGCCCTCACCTGGAATGGCTGGCTGAGGAAACGTTGGATCTTACGAGCACGAGCCACTGTCAATTTATCCTCCTCGGACAACTCATCCATACCCAGGATGGCAATGATATCCTGCAGGTTCTTGTAGTCCTGCAGGACCTTCTGCACGCCACGAGCAACTGCGTAGTGCTCGTCACCTGCGACACGGCACCAGCAGAGCAGTTATGATGTGTCAGATGACTGACAATCTCCGCGTTGACGGCTACTGTCACGTGCATTTGTTGCACTACTTGTGCTGCTGGCTGCAAGACACTTTGAATGCATTTGTTGCACTACTCGTGCGTGCTGGCTGCAAGACACTTTGAATGCATTTGTTAAACTACTTGTGCGTGTTGGCTGCAAGAAACTTTGAAAATACATGTATCTTGGTGCTGAGTATGTACAAAGTGCACCTGATAAGGATTGCAATTGATCTTAATGAAGATCATCATCATAGTCACAATCATTATTGCCATCATGATCATTACTCTTCATACCAACAACATTATTATTTTTACTAGTGCTACCCACAGGCAAGTGAGCACACATGCACTGTGGATTGCTCGTGGTCATGTATAATTGGTGACCTGTAAACAGGCAAAACCAGTTTGTTTGCAACCAGTTCATGCACGGGGATCAGCAGCCCATTCAAATGCATACCCGCAAAACTTGTGATCACCGTGCGCAAACTGTTTGCAGGTTGACAGGGAAGTACGCACACCATGATGTTGGTGGTGATGTGCTAAAGAACCCCCCCCCCAAAAACTATTCACACTCAATATTTATGTGTATTTAGATAATATATTCATACTAATTAGATACACACAAAAAGGACATCCTGGGAGTCATTGAGACCTTGAATTTCACTACGGCTTGAAAGTTTGGTCATACAAGGACACGGCTGTGCCGCAAAGCACATGCACAGCAGTTGGAAAACATTAATTAAGTATTAATGTGTAATTAATTATTAATTAATCCACATATTACAGTCCAGGTAGTTTCTGCAGGTGACGCCTAGTGATTGATTCACCTCACTCACACCTTGCCATGTAAGTGCACGCAACTCTTCTACTTCCCACAAGCTGCAGCTCACACTCAAAGAATGAATGCTGATACAAAGCAGCAGGCATACCAGGTTCAAACCAAGGCCAGCTGGAGGCAATTTGTCATGCAACGTGTGCATGAGACTAACAGATAGAGATCTCTCACCAATGATGCGTGGGTCAAGCATGCGGCTTGTGGAGTCCAGGGGATCCACAGCGGGATAGATACCCAACTCAGCAATACCACGTGACAACACAGTGGTGGCATCCAAATGGGCAAAGGTGGTGGCTGGGGCAGGATCTGTCAAGTCATCAGCGGGCACGTACACGGCCTGTGCACAACAGTTGAAAACACAGTTGCAAATGGCATACAAACACAGTCTTTTCAGGCAGAACTGCATTAATGCAAATTTCTGATAATCATGCTGAAGGATGCCTTGCGAATGATTCTGTGTGTGCTACTATAATGTGCTATTTCTTATCAGAACAAGGGACATATCTCCATACTTCTTGAGGTTGGAATGAAAGACAGGCACATAGCAGACTGCATGAGAATAGCCTATATACTGCAAGTCCGGGCTTTGATCGGCTTGTCATGGCATTTGCAAGCTGTGTTGTTTTGCCCCAGGCTTCTCCTATGGTTGAAAAGGCACGAGGACAACGACACAGCTTGCAAATGCCACAACAAGCCCACCCTTGCACTATTGGGTCACACATGATGCGTCAGGGATCATTAACTGTGGCATACTGCAACTGAAATTATGTTATTTCCTTATTTCTTAGATACTGTACAAGGCACGCCCCCAGAACACGTGTAAACCCAAATGATACAAGATTCTGTCCTGCAGGTCCATTGCTGAAGATACTGCTGGCTTTACCAAAAGATTTTGAAGAGTATATTCACAAAGTATATCACTGTAGGACAGTAGCACGCACAACAAAGGGTGTGTCTCAATACCACCCGCACCTGCACAGATGTGATAGAACCCTTAGTGGTGGTGGTAATTCGCTCCTGCAATCCTCCCAAATCTGTTGCCAGGGTGGGCTGGTAACCCACAGCAGAGGGAATACGACCCAGCAGAGCAGACACCTCAGAGTTGGCCTGCAAGCAGCAGCAGATGTTCCAAAGCAATCAGCACCAGCAAGCAGATGTTTCACACCAATCAGCACCAGCAAGCAGCATGGTGGACCAGCTGCCCAGCAGCTCAAAATGCACTGGCTCTTATGAAAATGAGCGATAGTGACCACAACCACTAGCAACATAAACTCAAGAGCACATTCAGGGCATGGCCAGGCCAGAGCTGCAGGAACCTCATGCTGCATCGATAGGCTAGTCAATTAAGTGATGACCAGGAACCCTTCATATCATATATAGAGCACCCAGCACACTGCGCCAAGCCAGCTGAAGCCACAGGTTCGCCCTGTGGAGCTCCACAAACTAGAGAACGACAGATGGGAACGCTGGGCAGCAACCAGTGATTTCTTACGCATTTCCTCGGCTGCTGCTGTGCATGCATTACGTGCGGCAAGGAACGCCACGCACCTGTGTAAACCTGAAAATGTTGTCTACGAACAGCAGCACATCCTGGCCCTCCACGTCACGGAAGTACTCAGCTACCGTGAGACCAGTCAGCGCCACACGGGCACGAGCACCTGGGGGCTCATTCATCTGACCGTACACCAATGTGCACTTGGACTCACCGCGCTGCTCCCCGAGCTTGATCACACCCTGCAGAGCAGCAGCAGCAGCAGAGACGGCAAAAGCAAGCCCCTATTAGTAAGCTTGTACCACAAGCTACAGAACAAAGGTATGTTGATTGGGAGTTTTTGTTTGTAGACGAATTTGTGGGATTTGTTGATGTAATTTTGAGGCAGCAGCAGAGTCAGATGTGGCAAGTCATCTGCAGTTATGCGGCAGCAGGGCGGCAGACACAGAGGGTTTAAAACCTACACAGAATGAAGCTAACAGCAGCTTGAGTGCCTTGCTGCTTTTATTAGCTGCTGCAGCCCACCTGATGCTGGCATGCGATGACCCAGTGACCACACTCCCTACTGCTACTCAGCCAGTGATGAAACCATGATAAATACTAAATATGCTTTCCAACAACCACTGCAGATGCAATACATCAGTCTGATATACATACATACATATGTGTAATCCTTCTTTGCCCAGGCTGAAGCCTCGTGGTACACCTCCTCCTGCTGTCTCGAAAGACAGCAGGAGGTGGTAGACAACGAGGCTTTAGCCTGGGCAAAGAAGAAAGAACTATGTCTAGACACACACATATGCACATGTGCTGAGAAAGATCCTGAAAGCTTTGCTGTTACTTACTGACTCAATCATCTCACGATACAGATCATTTCCCTCACGAGTACGTTCGCCCACGCCAGCAAACACAGAGAAACCACCTGAAGCACAGCAGCAGCAGCAGTGGTGGCAGCAGACGCAGGAGAAGGACCACCAGCAGCAGCAGGACACAAACGGCATGCAGTCAGCATACAGGAGTTGGTGCAAGCACTCAGCGGTGATGGCAGCAGGGTAATCTTGCACTGATTATGCTTGCAGCTAAGCTGACAGACAGCAAATGATAACCAGATGGCTGTGAAAGCAACCATGCTGCCACATGCCTAGAGATCTAGAGCTGCTACTGCTTGCAGTTCTATATGTTTTCTTAGTCTGTGTGAAAATTTGATAATATAAAGGGTGATCCTTGTTGGCGCACCATGACCCTTTGCAACGTTGTTGATCAGCTCCATAATGAGCACAGTCTTTCCTACACCAGCACCTCCGAACAGCCCAATCTTACCACCACGCTGGTAGGGGGCAAGCAGGTCGACCACCTGCGGACCAGGAGGAGTAAATTGTGTTTAACAGATAGTAACATGTGTCATAACAAAGAGTAACATATGTTGAAAGAGGTGATAACATGAGCTACATGATCATGCAGCTTTGGTCTGCTGAATGACCTCAGGTGCAACATCACCGTATGATTCTTATGGCCTTGGCAACGTTCAGCATGTTTTGAGCACAGAGCTGAACTTTGACACCATGCCAAAGGCTGTTAATGTCTGGCTGTGGGTGAGCAGTATGACAGTACATTATGTATTTGTCCAGCACACATATGTAACCTGACGTTGCTTCTACTGCCGGCAGCAGGTCTGTTGCAACTCCTAATCCCATATCTGCTCTTGGCATTTCTGCTTGTGGTGTTGCTGTTGTTAATCAATGACCTCCAGTGCTGAAAGCTGTTCAGCTGCAATTAGCTGCAAGCTATTTTCAACAGCACTGAACTGTGTTGGATACCAGATGTCAACCTTGACCAGAAAAGCTCGACATATGGTACCATACACAGTTCAGTGCTGCTATGCTTGCAGGTGACTATGTGTTCAGTCCATTGCTGTCATCCGCTAGCAGGTTTCAGCTGTTGCAATATGCTGGTACGAGTTCAACCACTGTGTACCTTGATGCCTGTGGCCAGAATTTCCTGCTCTGTGCTCTGCTCTGTGAACTCTGGTGCTTCACGGTGGATAGACCAAGTGTCTGCGGCCTCTGCATGAGACAGAAAAACCCCAGTGTGCAGCACATGAGCAAAAGATTTAGCATGTGTCTCAATGCCTAAGTTACAACTTGACGAAGCTGTTTGCTTCAGTACAGTACTTGCAGATGGTAGCAGCACTGAGACATGAGACTGCACGAGGACGTGCAGCACTGCAGAAGCTGCAGCCAGCAGCAATGCACGGACAGATGCAGGTGATGCTGGAAGACACTGGCACTGCAGTGATCGGCGCCAGCTGTGTACCCACAGCCAGCCATCTGCAATGGTCTGCATCTATTGTTGTGTGGTGCATATTATCAGCACCTCAAGTTGGTCAGACGCTACCACCATCCTGCTGCTGGTGGCAACGTCAAACCAAAACAACGACTATCAACTGCACCTACCAAAATATTGCTCAAGATGGCAGTATGAAGCAAATTTGAGATTTTGACTGCTCAGCTGACAAGACAGCATCAGCATGCGGTCAGGGCTGCTGCCCGCTGCTAGGTCAGGAATCATAACCAAGCAGAGTGTTGCGGGTTGTTTATGCCACTGCCGATTCTACTATCACAGGCGCTGTGGCTGTGGTGAACCTCCAGGTCACCGTGCGACCTGGAGATGCATCACAGCCCCAGCACCTGTAATGATAGCATACACAAATCCCTTCATATGACGATCCTGCCGCGCCAATCTGGTCGCTGCTTACCAATGGGTCCACACTCGTCTACAGGCTCCCCAATCACGTTCATGATGCGACCGAGAGTGCCGCGGCCAACAGGCACCTGCAGAGCGAGATGCAAAGGAGTTACACAGAGTGTGGGCGTCAGCTGCATGGCTGCAGAAGCACAACCCATGAGATAAAGAAAGGCATTTCTTTAGTCTTTCGATCGCTTATAGCCTCCTCAGGACGTTCCAACCAGGGGTCTGCTGCAAACGTGATCGACAACAGAAAAGAAGCAGTGGGTTGCTTGCTGCAGTGGTGCAGAGCCTGCTTACCCTGATTGGTGCTCCTGTATTCAACACCTTCTGGCCTCGCACGAGACCATCTGTCCCGTCCATAGCAATGCAGCGCACATTGTTGTCTCCCATGTGCTGGGCCACTTCCAGTACTAGCCGGATGTTGTGATCCTGAACCTCCAGCGATGACATGATATCTGGCAGCTCTCCATCAAAACGAACATCCACAACTGGACCGATCACCTGCACACACAACACCCTCTGAGCTACTGTCCTGTGCTACACTAACTGCTGTACTGTGTCAGATCCCCTGCTAGTACACGAGGCCCCTTCCTAAGTGTTCTGCTGCTTTTCTGCTGAGCAACGTTCTTCGGCACTTCCAAGGGCTATATTCTGCTATTGTGAATATCCAACTTCAGGCATACCTGTGCTACGTATCCCACTCCCTCAGGTGCCTGAGATGCTGCAGGAGCTGCCTCAGCTGCAAAACTGCGGACTGTTGAATGGGCTGTGGCTCGCAGCGCGCCTGCGAGGCGCTGAGCTGCCCTCATTCTTTAGCGATCTGACCGCAGTCGCTAACAGGGGCAGTTCTGGTTACGTAGGGAAACCCAAGGTGTCCTGACGCGCTGCTCAAGGTAGATGCCACATGATCAAAGCTAGGAGAAGGAAAGCAAGTCAATCAACAAGCAATCCTTGCAGAAGCTAAACCCCGGAGCGTTGCACGATACTTTCTGCATCAGGTGATTTGGAAGAAATAAATACTGACAGTTTCCTGCTGATCACTTTATATGATGCACGGTACCAGCTTGCTGCCCGAGATATTGGCGACTGCATCCTCACAAGTAGCCCTACTTGCGTGCGCTCTTCGTAATCTTGTAGGCTTTTATTGCATGTGTACAGCAAGAATGAATGCAACTGATTCCGCTCATAGTGCAACGCTGGGCTACTGCAAGCTTCATCTGCCCAAGCTTTCTACTGCAGATACTAGCGCCAGATGGGCCACGCTATGCGCCTGTTGTCTTCAGCGGTTTTGCGCATCAAACATCATGCTGGAGGGTGTGTGGTTCCATATCGCAGGTCGGTGCCTTGTAGCTGCTCAGGCATCCTGAACAACAGCAGCTGCCTGAGACTGCCTCAGCACATGCAGCAACTTCTTTCACATGCAACAATTTAATGCTTGGTCAGCTGCGTTCTGTTTGTCTTTCCAGCCGCTGCTGGAATGCCTTGTCAGCAACAACTCAGCAGTCTCACTGAACAGCGTTGATGGGGAACATCATGCCTCCACTGAACGTTCATATGCAGCATGCTGGCAGAGAAACACACAGCTTGCCTGCATGCAGGGTGCACTAGTTTTCAATGTGCAGTGGTCAAGTCTGTAACTCATGTGGTCCATTCCTCCCCCTTTGCCATCACCAATCTTTGGCTATCATCGTTACGACCAGCGTTGCTTGTCGGCTAGCCTGCTATTGCAATGTACTACATTTTGAATGTTCAGCTGAATGAAAGTAGATTTGCGATTTTATCATGCAGCATGGTGCTGAGCTTGTGTTGAACAGCTTACAGCGGACTTCCACTGTGATCACGTCTGCTCAGTCACGGATCAGGGTGATGCACAGCATCATGCGCATCATGAATATGAAGATTTTATCTGTCAGACTTCCTCTCATAGTCCTGCTTGGTGTCTGTGGCGATGTATTACAACGGTCCCAAAAGCAACCCAGAATGATGCACAACTGCTCCTTGGGCCTGCCACAGGTTGAAGATCTTGGCAGCAGTGAAGGGCACACAAAGCCTTGTATAGCAGCATGCGCTAACAGCAAATGACCAGTAGACAGTTTGCAATACTTCTGTGGTAGTAAGCCATGCCACATGTACGCATAACCAACACACTGGTGCAACACACTTCAGCAACAAACTGTAGACATCAAATGCAGATTTCATTCAGGACAAGCACAACATCAGCGGCTGCACTGCAAACAAAGGGTATCACCCCTTGCTTCAGCAGAGTCATATATCCTCCACACAATTACACAGGAGTAAGTGGATCAGACAGACTGGTGCAGTCAAGACTTCTTTTGTTGGAGCTTCTTGGTTGCCACCTGGGCTGCAGAACCGCGCAGCATGCCGCCAGATCCTTCAGGCCTACAGTTAGGTCCCTGGCTCTGCTGAGTTGACATCAGATGATGCAAGCCAGCTTGATTGACCCTCAAGCGGGCCATAATCATGAACGAATGTGCCCCTGAACTGCCACCTCTCCTCGTTTTGCAGTTTCACGGTGTTGACACTGGAGCCTCAGCGATGCAGAGGGCTTCCCTCACAGGGCTGTCAGGTTGGCACTGCTGGCAGCTGCAGCTGCTCCTTGTAATGGCCGCCCTTCTCTGTGCCTATCAGGCAACACTGCTGGGTACTTACCACTGCAGCCAGCAACAAAACAACAGTACACCCGGTCCCTGAGTCATGGCTTCAATCACTTTGGAGGCATCATTGAATGATGTACTGGCACAGCAACATATGACATTGTCAGATGGGCACATCTGTTTGTCAGTTTAACACCGGTCTGTACAACTAAGCACATGCGAGATGTGTATGTGGATGGCTTGCACAATGCTGTCCCAATGAACTGGCCAGCACTGCTGAAACGTCATGCGATACCAGCCAAGACAGCCACTGTGATAAGCCACTGCAGGCTGCAGAAGGACTTTATCAGGTGATGTTCTTGAAGTGACGGAGATGTAAAAGAAGGAATTGAGCCATGCAGCAAGTTGAGATGCTGTGACAAATGCACTGACATGCGTTGGGGGCGCCAAAATGAGATGTGTAGGACTTACAATGCCAAGGAACCTCCAGACTGTCATACCGCAGCCCACCCAGACTGCCAAGTAGTAGAGGGACATAAGGAACCCAAACTGCATGACAAAACATCACAGCCACAGCCACAGTGCAGCAGAAGCACTTGTTATCGCACAACGTTGAACTAATCTATCTCCATGCAGCTGCGCACGTGTTCATGAGACCAGTACAGCAGCAGCAAGGCTTGATGCATGTACCTGCACCTGCTGGCAGGAAGGCACATGCTGCACTGCGAGAGCGAACGAGCAGTCTGCCAGGAATTATGCCAAACCACAGCAATCCCAGGATGAAACGCAACCAGGTTCTCCCCACAGTCTCAAGCCACACTCCTCAGTTCATACAAGAATATTAGTGCATGCGTTGACAGGTTTCACCCATTGGAACTCCCCTGGAAAGAACTTGAGAATTGGATCCCGAGGACTTGGTCGACTCTGCAACCCACCTTGAGCCAGTCACCCTGAGGGACGTATCCTGCACCAAAGTATGGTGGTGCACTGCCAATACCGTAAGTGGTCAAGCAGCCCATCAGGTTAGACACCTGGCCCAGTGCCAGGGCAGCCAACATACCCGGGGTACCACAGGCCTGGGCAACAGCCAGGAATGCCGTGTACATAGCACCAATGTGGGCAGCACCTGCAAGCAGAATAGAGACCAAAGAGTGTGTTCTCAGTCCACCTTTGAAGCCCTGCTGCCCGGGTATGAGGGGAGCAGCATTTGCAGGAAAGCCACACTGTGTTGTCCTCATCAGCTGCCTGTTGGACAAGCTCTGTCAGCAAAACAGCGGACTGCCTCTGGAGTATTGACCATGGGCATGCTTGCAACAACAGAAGGCACTATGAGTCAGCACCATCAGCTGTCTTTCAGCAGACGAGTAGGATTGCTGCATCACCTGCCTGATTTTCTTTGTTCTAAACTATTATTTATTGTTCAATTTTGAAAAAATTAAAAGGTTTTTTTTCAAATTCCATACCTGATGCAAAGAAGTAGTGGCTGTAGAAGTAGAGCGCCAGGATAATGCCAAAGGCAGGCTGCCATGTCAGGCCCATGCCACTCACAATGTCCACCACGCTGCACGACAAGCATTCAGAAAAAGCAGTAGCAATCAGTACATGACACTGTACAGAAAATAAAGCACTGACACCTCTACTATTGAGGTGACAATTTCTGATAACAGCAGCGCTGGACCAAGCTCAGCAACTTCTTGTTGGGCTGCAAGCAACGACATATCTCAGCAGTGGACCCTGCATAAGGAGCTGTGCACACCATGAATCATGAGTAGTGCAGCTTCGGCTGTCTCCGCGCACCCCCTTGCTGGCTCATGACAAACAGCTAGAGCATCTTGATTGTCATGATGGCATAAGATTTTTCAAGCCTTAGCAGGCCACACTGCAGCTGATCCCCTTGTGGGAAAAAGTGCTATCATGCGCCGGCAGGTGCTATCACTGAAACCATCAACAGCAGGCCAACAACAGCAGAACCACAAAACCCTGCACAGGGTTCCTGATTACCTGCTGCTGAACCACGGGATGAAGCCAAACTTGTTGAGGTAGGCTGCCATGGCAATCAGTGCAGCAAACCAGGTCAGGGTGTCCCAAGCAGCATTGTTGTTCAGGCACTCCTTCCAGCTGATCACGCCTGCAAGCCCAAAAAAGTGGGAGGTGACTTGTTGCATGAGTGACTTGTGCAGTTACTTGGCTGAATATTTTCTGACAAACTGTGCAGCAAGTGACGACTAGAAAACTCAGCAAGCAGCAATACAGCTAAAGTAGTGCACCCAACACAGCAGAAGCAAAATTAGCTGGCCAGACACAGCATTGCTGTGTGCGTCTGCTCGTTTCCACAGGTTGTCGCACACCATACATCTCAGAATTTTAATCGCTCTACTTCTGTGAAACGTAGCTGCATTATTGCTTATACACTCTTGTTTCCGGCACCGTCAGCTGTGGCAACCCCTACCTCAAGACTGTGCAGTGATCAAAGCAGCTGCCACAGCACACAAGCACACACAGTGCAAGCTTCTGTTGTGTCGTAACTCACCAGTGATCAGCAGGATAGACAGGCCAACAGTTGCAGCAGCCACACTGTTGATGCCAATGCTGGCTCCTCCAATCCAGAGACCCACAGTAATGAGGAATGCGACAGCAGTGATCTTCTCATCGCGGCTCATGGGGCCTAGCTTGTCCAGCTCCTTCTTAGCAGCCGCAGGGGCATCAGGAGTATCCTTGGTCTCTGCAGGATCGCAGCAGCAACAGCAACATGTTCCTCACATGTTATCAACATATGATGTAACTCAATATTGTTGAGATATTTCTTGACCTGGTGCCTGAGGCAGTTATGGTATGGCAAGTATGTATGGCTTACTTCAGGATGCCACAACAACCTGTGTGGTCTAACAGACAACTGCAGATACAAATAGCAAGCACTGGCTAATGTGAACAGCACACTTGTTACGCTGTCACCCCAAGTTAAAATCCACCAGCACCCTTGAAAGTGCAGAGACAGAAAATACCAGAACCAATCAGTTGTTTGGCCTTGCATGTTGCTGCAGCACAGAGCCATCTGAGTGTGGACCACAGGTGCAGTCACTGGTACAGCACGCACAGGTACCCAGAAGAAGCCTCACCTGGTGGATACAGTGCATACAGGATCAGGGGTACTGTCATCAGACAGATGAGACCAGGGACCAAACCAGCCATGGCCCACAGCCCCCAGCTGATGCTGATGCCCTCAGCTGCAGCAAGGTTGACAGCCAGAGGGTTGGCAGCCATGGCAGTGATGAACATGGCTGAGGAGACAGTGGTGGTCTGGAAGCAAGTCTTCATCACATATGCTCCCATCTTCTTGGCAGTGCCCTTGTCTGGGTCTGAGCCACAGGCGAGGCACAGGGCCTAATCATACAGCACACAGCAGAAATCCCAACAGGATGGTTTAGAGTAAGCCAGTATCACTGAGACAAAAGCATTGTTCAAGCCAAAACGCCGGAGACCATACGCTGCAGCAGACTGGGACTGTGGTGGCGCTTGTTGGGCTTGCTGCTTGGGCTCTGCTGCATATTGACCTCTGCAGTAAACGTGATTGAGACGTACTTGCTCAATTGCTACTGTTTGTTGGTGATTCTGTTCAGGCAATTCCGGACAGCTCTTGCAGGAATAAGTAGAAGGGCATGTGTCTCACCTTGGCAAGAGGGAAGAAGATACCACCAGCACGGGCAGCCACAGAGGGAATGGCAGGAGACAGCACGGCCTCTCCAAGGACCTATGGAGATGCAGGAAACAGCAGCAGATGCCTCAGTTGACCTAATCCACAGCCTCAGAAAGTAGCACAGTGCTGTACACTCTCAACGGTACTACTGATAGCGCAGGCGGCGTGCTTTGAAGGACCTGAGATCGACCTGCAGCGCCAACAGCAGTAGAGCGCTACAAGCAAGGAGCATGTCAGCAAGCAGAACAAACAGCATCCTCCTGTTGTACCAGGTTTCAGGAGATCCAGTATAGCATATGATAGCATACATCCTGGACTTTCTGGTCACTTTCCTTCACCTACCAGTGAGTAAGTAAGACCCAGAGTGGTCTTTCCAAAAGCCGCCACCATGGAGTAGGCAATGCGGTTGCCCAAGCCGGACTTGATGAAGCCGCCGGCCAGCCAGTAGGCGATGGCAATCAGCCAGCTGCAGATATGTAAACATCAGGTGCAGACAGTTGGCACGGGGTGCGGCCACTTGTATGACTGCTGCTGTTATGAGTGCCATCACTGATTGGATTGTACGCAGCCTTGCATCACATTGCCACAACAAGCCCAATACTTATGACAGCAGGGGCCACTGCAGCTGCCCAGCATTGACGCCCGCAGCCCAGCAGGGGCCACTGCAGCTGACAGGCGCTGTCTGTTGGAACACTGCACATTGAGCACTAGCACGCTGCTGATAGGGCCACATGCACTGGAGGTGCATGCTTGTGGACTTACGGAATCTCATTTGCGAATGCGCTGAATGCCTCGGCGAATGTGAGGGTCTTTGTGAGCATGCTCACTCCCAGACCCAGCACAGCCACCGCACCAAGAGGCAGGGGGGTAGTGATGATACCAACAATGGTACCTGCAGCAGGTAGCCCACACATTTACAGCTCTGAGAGTTAAAAACCAACTGCTAAGGAACTGCCAGACAGGAACTGCCACACGCTGCGCCTCCCTGTCCCTGTGCCTGACAATCAAAAATGAACTGAGCAGAAGAACTTAGCACTGCTATGAAGCCACAGGATATACACCATCTATGTGATGATTAAACAGAAAACAGGAACCCCAGCTGCTTCTTACCAGTGAAAATGGCCAGCAGATTCCAAGCCTTGGGGGTCACACCAGCGGGTGCGGGGCACAGAGCCAGAGCCACACCAACTCCGATGCAGATTGCCAGGTTCTTCATGTCAGCTCCCCATTTAAATGGCTGCTTGGCGGGAGCAGCAGCAGCTCCGCCACTTGCTGCGGCACACACCTTCACAGGAGCCCTGCAGGGAAAAAAGAATCATCAGCAAACAGGTTGTTTGGCATGCTGTTATCGCATGAAAGTGTGACAGGTGGAGAGTTGCACATTGTTGAAAGAATTTCAGAAGTACATGAGACAGCAAGACTGCCCCATACAGCACTTCGTAAAGTGGGCTGCCCAACTTTACATCTTATGCGGTGAGTGTTTTCAGTACAATGAGTGGTAATACAATGTTTCTGGTGAGGATAGGTGCTTCGTATACGACTATTTTACGAATGCATATCAAGGTTAGTATGATCTGGGATACAGCAGGGTGTCCAGGCGCTGCAGTGATAAGCTGCTTTGGCTGAAAGGTGACACGCCTGCAACTGCCAGCATATGACGACTGCAGATCAAGCGACGCTTCATGATGTAAGCGCTGAGTGCAGACCAAAGGGCTGAGGCACGCGCAAGGCGTGACAGTCCAGGGAAACGCCTTGCTGCCACTGTTGTTAACATCAACGGCCGGCCAACTATTGCGCCAGAAGCATGTATACTTGTTATAACTGTTTCACTGCTTCTAGTGCGTGAGTGATGCCTTGAGCGAGAAGCAGCGACATATCTCGCCACGTGAGACAGCGATTGTGAGCGAACACACCTGCTGACGATCCTGGGCAGGAAGGGGGTTGCACTTGCTGACTTAGTGAGAATTCTTCCTACAGCGCTCTTTGCAACCACAGGGGTGGCGCGAGCCAGCACAGGAACGGCGTAACTCCTACTTGCCTGTGCAGGGGCACGAAGCCCCGCACACTGCTGCCTGCAGAGGGTTGCCATAGCGTCTGATCTATGATATAGAACCAAACTGTGCCAATGAGCATGGCTCCGCGCTTTGAGAGGCTGGAAAAAGGATCAACCTTGTATCTCGCTGCTTGGACCCTGGTTCTATGGTGAGGAGCAGCTTTGCACAATTCAGCCTGCCGATCTCAATCAGCTCTACATGTACAACCTGAAATGAGCTCAAACGATGACCAAGCTCTGCCCATATCTTTCACGGCACTTCCGGTACTGCCTGCTCTCTTTAGGCTGATTTGAGCACCGTCAGCATACTGATATACTGCAGTTTAATTACCCTTCATGTCAACAACGCCCCTGGTGTGTGGTTGCCACCGGCGTGTCCAGAGTTGGTTGGATGCCACGCAAGCTGTCATCATGCTGGCTGATAAATGAGCAGTGACTATGGACGGTCCATTGCTAGTGGCAGCAAAACAACCCAGGCGAAAACCTGCAAGGGCTGCGGCCCCGCTGCCATGGCTGATCAAGCATCCCTTGAGTACTGCTGTACTGTACATGCTGGTTGGAGGCGCTATAAGTGAGCTCGCCACTGCTACCTTTACTTGTTGAAATGCAGCTGTCTCTACCATCCCCCACTTCAAGACGCAGCAATGCACTTGGCACTCCAGGCAGCTACAGCCATCTGCCGGCAGTGACAGCAACTGGGATCACCTGCGTAATAATTGCCTGCTTTTGGAGCACCACAAACTCTGCCCATGTCAATATAATTTCGGCAATCAAATCGGTTTTGAACCCTTGCTTAGTGAATGCAAGTAATGGGCAATGAGCAGGTGCACAACGTCCGCAAACTACTACTTCAGAATCCTTCAGCAAGGCTTGCACTTCCCTGCTCAATTACGTGCTTTCCGCTAATTGTACCTCACGACACAGCGTACATGCTCCTTGCCGGCAGCACCAGTCAGCAAAAGCTGCAGCATCTGCAGCAGGAACAAGAGAAGACGGCAGTCCTGCCCTCAAGGGCGCCTGCAGCTCAGCAGTCACCAGCACCACGGAAGCCTGCAGCCTCTACTCCAGCCAAAAATGCTGTATTGTGCGCTGACACGTGCTTCAAGGTCAGAGGGGGGATACTATCTTGCCAACTGTGCGTAGTGATGTGGGCTTTCATGTAGGATTTCATCTGGTTCAGCAGCGCATGTTGTGCTCTAGGAACGTTCCATACCAGTGCATCTCTGGTCCGGCATGAGCATCCAAGTATCTTTTCAGAGTCGGTTACAGTGCTTCCTTGGCAACACATTATTAGGCTACATTGAGTGCCTGCGGTGCACACACGAAGCACAACATGATGTCTCCCTACGCACTTTCCTGCAACATACAATACTTTGATTGTGATTCTAACTAGCTTCAGTGCTGTATCTGTATGTAGGCCAAGGACGGTGTTTGTGATGATGGACGTACTGTTGCGAATTTGACTAAAGGGATTGCCAGCACCGTTCTGTGTGACTTGGGCACTGACTGCAGTGACTGTGGCGTCTGGGGCGGAGTGCAGAACAGCAGCAGCTGGTAAGCGAGCCCTGTGCCAACAACGGCAATAAACATTTTGCTTTGTCAGTTGTGCAGTAGTTGAGCTCTGCTGGGGGTGCTCCCTGTATGCCAATGTACCCTAAGGAATGTGAGATGACCACACACATGCAGTGGGTGACAAATCATCCTACAACCCTTACGGTACATCAGCATACAGGGAGCACCAATCTGCAATAAACCCACACTCACAATCTCTTCTGGGGACTCAGCAAAGCATTGGGAATCTGAGTGGGATGCATCAGCAGCAGGGAGTGCACTCTGCAGCAAGTTTGTCTGCTAGTGACAGCCCTAGCAATCAATTGCTACAGCAGGATTGTGCAGTAGCTGTCGTCTGTACTTGTGAACTGCGCAGACCCAATGGTGCATACCAGCACAAAGCTACGTGTTGCCTCTTTTGTCTGCCTCAATGTTTCTCTGTGTGCAGCGACAGCCATCATACCAGCAGTTGCTGAATTACACTGATTATGATTCTCTGTCACACTCTTTGTACCTGATGGACTTTGCAGGACAGAGCCTATCGGCCCAGTCGAATACCTTCGACGAGCAAACCTCTCGATCCTTACCAAACTTTCCATCTGGCAACCCAGGTTTTACTTTGCACAGACACCCTCAAGCCGTGAAGGTGGCCTGAGCAACGCCGTTCAGGATGCTGGTGCTGTGCAGCCAACAATCACACATATTGCATATCAGGTATTACGTGAGGCGTGTGGAAGCAAGAAAAAAGGGCTCATGCTTGATGTTGGTGCTGGATTTGGGTGGTACAGTCTCTTGGCGGGAAAACTGGGTTGCAGGTATGCTGTATTGGGATTGGGATTATTATCTGCTGTGTACTTTCAGTATACTGTGGCAAAACGTTAAGGCAGTACAGTCTTGGAGTCTGTCAACGTTTTTTTCTTTCCAGCACTGTAGTGCTGACTCAGTGTTCAGATGACAAGCAGCCAGTCCCTGGATCAATTGAAAGCTCAACCGGCAGGATACTGTTTGGCTTGCAGTATATGCGTGCTTGCACAGTTGCTGTTGCAGTGTGCAGCTGAGCCTGTTACACTCAGCAGTGCCTGTGGTCTCTTCCCAGTGCTGACCTTATCGAGAATCAATGCCATATGCCATATTTATAGCTACAGCCCTGTGCAGCAAGTTCACCTTTGCCATAAGGTGAACACCATACAGCCATATGCCAACTTTATAGCTATGAACCTGTGCCATATGCCATGTTTATAGCTGCGGCCCTGTGCAGCAAGCCAACCATCATCATGGAGAGAAGCAAAGGCCTTCCTGTCACCTGCACACATATGCACACATGTCCCGTTTACTGTCATGCTTTGTCCTGCAAGCGGCCTCTCTGCAATCTGCTGCAACCTGATGTGCTGCTTTGTCTATGTAGGGTGGTGGCTTTTGAGCCAGTGACTGCACTCAGAGCATTCATGGAGTACAGCATCGCTCGTAATAACTTGCAGGACAAGGTGCAGCTGCGGCCTACTGTGGTGGTGCAGCACCCTTCAAAAGCTGGGGAAAGGAGTTACAGAGTAGCTGTACCAGAGCAGGGGCTTTGGGGTTCATCAGGGTCAAAGGAGCAGAGAGAGAGGTACAACAGCGGCCAAGGCACACATATGGTGGGTTTGACATTGAAGCGTCTTATTCCAGATTGCTGTGTCTTAGTCTTTCTGATCCATCAGTAAAAGATGTGTTTGGGGTGATTCTGCGACCTGCCCACAGCTTAGTATTAACAAAATGATGTGATAAATTAAAGCCACGGATTATCTGGTGCATGGTATCTGCCGTTTCATTGAGGATAATTCAGTTCAGTACCATCTGAGGCAGCTGCAGGTTGTGTGGACAGCAGCTCACATCGTGAGGCATGGTCCATTGGCCAGATATACCCTATAGCTGCAGCTTTGCACTGCATACTGCAAGCAGCTGTTGGCTGCAGACTTCATGAGCAACAGCTTAAGTATTCTTGCGTGAGGATCCCTGAATAGAGGACCATTCGGGAAATCCACACGCGAGAAGACTTAAGCTGATGTCTCTGAAGTCTGCAGCCAAAACTACGCAATCACAGCTGCCTTGCACTGCATACTGCAGGTAGCTGTCAGCTGCAGACTTTACAAACATCAGCCCAAACATTGTAACGGTTGAGCTCTGAGAGTCATAGGTTGCAGCTGCCGGCTTGCACTGCATGCTGCAGGTGACTGTTGCAGGCGAGACACTGGATCATGTGTCAAAGGCAGGGCAGCTGAAACATGTTGCGCTGCTTAGGGTAGACGCCAAGGGCCACGAAGCACTGGTCATGGCAGGCGCTGTTCAGCTGCTGCAGAAGCAGCTGATTGACAACATCCTGATGCAGTACACCCCACAGATGCCAGCTGAACATGGCAAAAGGTACATGGCTGTGGTTGACACTCTTGACAGAACGAATCTTGTACCTGAACACTTGCGCCGCCGTAGATGGTACGCTCCACGCGAGCATGGCAGATTGCTTTCCTTGCTCACAGGAAGTTTGGGAGTCTGTCATAACATGCTTTCTTCTCTGGTCATATGCACATGAGCAAACTCCCCAATAGCAAGGTGGCAATCAGTAATCAGAGTACCACCTTTCCATCATCCAATGCTGCCCATGAAGCCGGGAGGCACTTAGAAACGTGTATAGGTGCAGAGCCTTCTGTAAGTGCTTGTATTCAGCTGGTCTGAACACCCAGATGTACCTCACCTGTTGAGGACAGCTACAGCTGCTTACTGCTCCAGAGCACACAAACTTGGCCAGCAGTTGTGCATGGATGCGTTTGAGGTGCTGTTGTCCCAAAGGACCCAGAAATTGGCGACGACTATCTGCCGCTACTGCTGGTGCTTCTATCACTGCTTGTGATCTACCCCTAATTCATGCTGTGTGCAGGGTTAGCCAGCCAGAACAAGGCCCGAAGATGTTGTTGAAACTCCTGTCATTAGGCTTCAGGATTGGACACATTCAGAAGCAGGATCTGGGCGACCAAGCGGTGAGAGTCCTGCGAGGGGTCCATGCAAACTGTGTATGCTGCACTTTGAGCTGTTAGGAATTTTTTTGCCTGAGTGGCCAGAAGAGGTTCAAGCGGGCTGTTTTGAGCCTTCTAAGACACCAAATGTAGAAGAGCGCATTGTGTGCAGTTTGTCGATCTTTGCTGATGCGTGCACGTTCACATCAAGTAAGCAGCAACCTGGGGTATTCTCTGGCATATTGCTGATAACAGCTGGGCATTGTCAACAATTGCAGACATAACATGTTCGCTGCTGAGCACTCTAAGTACAGCAGCTCTGTGGTGATGGCAGAACTGTTTTTTGTGAGTCATATCCTTCTTGCCAACTGCTTTTGATATTGTTGCCCTGCGCTACCCCTCAGGTCAAAACCCTGTCAGACCCCTTGCAGACGTTGCCAGCTGTGACAGAAACCAACTTGAAATATGATCTTGCTGACAGCATGCAAATTACGTGAGTACAAACTTGTAACAACTATGTGATTGTATGTCATACAATGTGGCTATATGTCATATAACAGCTTTATTACTGTGCAACGAAGCAGAACCTGCCGGTTGGCAAGAGCACTAGATGGAACACGCTGCCAACATCGTCATCAGACGATGGCTGGTGTCATCATCTGATGATGGCTGGTGTCATCATCTGATGACAATGCTGGCAGTGTTTTGCACTTGGTGTTCTTGTCAAAGTGGCTGTGCACAAGTAGCTCACACATGCCACTGCACACCCCATCACTGTGTAGTAATGGGCAGAAGGCAGGGCATGCTATGTAATATACCCATCCTGCGACTGGCATGTGCCATGAGATGTATTAAGCATTCTTGTGATTGGCTTTTAGCCCCCAGCAGGTTGTTGACACTGTAAGCTCAGCAGGTTGATGACATTGTTTGCAGCACTGCAAAGTTCAACAAATTCTGTTGCTGAGTAGCACAGCCAGTTGATGAAGCTGCCACTGTGCCCTTTGCAGTTGCAACAGCTCAGCTCTGCTGAAGATGTGCTGCATGTATTCAAGAGGCTGCAGTATGCAAACATTCTACGGCGTTTGACACTTATCAGCTGACAGTACTAGTGCTGGATGGGTGCCAACTGCTTTATTCAGTCAGAGCCTGTTGCACCGTGCAAGCAACGGTTGCTCATCGTGACGTTCCCAGCCACAGGTCGCTGACAGTTGTAGCAACTTGCTCTGTCTGTTGTTAGCAGTCAAAATGGCACAGAATGGCTCAAGGAGCCCTGCAAGGAGATGGTAGCTCTGCAGCTGATTGGGGATGGTGTGCCTGAGAGGCTTCATCCCAAGAGCTTTGGCAGCAGCTTTGATGGCACAACAAATCTCTGGGCCAGCAGAGTTCAACGTTTCCTGCCGTACCTCCAGGTCAGGCAGACCCTCAAAATACACTTTTAGAATTCATTCAAACTGCCAACTTTTGCCACTGATGATGCGCAACGGCTTGGTATTCATTGCTGACAAGTGTGTACATTCCAGCTTTTAAAGATCCGTGAACTGTTGCTGCTGATAATACCTCAACTGCCAGTTGTCCAGTGACACCCCCACGATCTGCAGTCAGCCTCGTATCATCTTGCATCACTGCTTCCGTATGCAGGGTTCAGCTGTAGGTGCATTTCCAGCCGAGAGAAAGATCACAGACTCATGGTTCATCCCAGAGTGGTCAGATGCTGCCATGGGAGGCAGGTCTTGCAGGACCCTGCAGAAAACCGCTGCTCAGAATAACATGACGGCAACGGCGCGCGCGGCATACCTCATTAGGCATAGGTAAGCAAGCAGGAGGTGGCTCAAGGCCTTCTTCTCTATGATGTGGCAGAAGGCACGTTACTTTTTGCAACAGTCAACGAGAAGCATGCTCGGGATCACAGGCTAGTCATTTAGTGGGGTAGCTGTGCTGGTGCGTCATTGTGGTGTGAAAGATCCATGGCCACTGGTGCAAACCCTATTTGCTGGTTTTGAACACATGTTAGGGTCATGTTTCTGATGTAGTATTGTTATTGCATTTGCGCATAGCTCAACAGCAGAAACCTCAGTGACTAAATCATTTTCAATTTCACTACCCTAGAAGTTTCTCAAAGAATGGTTTGTCCGCTGGAGCCGCCAACTTTAAAATGATACTTCTTGCATAAATGCAGCTAGATGGCCTGTCAAGATGACTTGTATTTCAATGCACTCAGTGCACTTCATTCAGGCTGAATGTGATACCTACCATGTGCTACCGGCTGCTGCTTTCTGCTGTCAACCTGCCAGCAGGTGCCGCTGTGGCAGACTGCAGCCTTGTGAGGAGTTGGAGGGTGTTGCTGACAGGTGTGCACAGCAAGGAAGGACACCTTTCAGTGAGCACCCCACTCTGGTGCTGTGATCATGCAGAACTTACCGATGCAAGGTTGAACCATGTAGGCATATGCATGATCACTGAAAGGGCCCCAAGTTGTTTTTCACATGCACCCATTTGTTGGTCAAGTGTAACACTAGTTATTGGAGGTGCCTTGTATGATATCTGCCGCGTACAGTGTTACAGTGGCTTACTGTTTTCAAAGGACTGGAATACAAGCCCTTATCAAAGCCTTTAGCAAGGTCCTTGCATGGGACCTGAGATCTTCACGATTGCTGAGCAATTTCGCTCGACTTCTGCTATCAGCTGCTGTTAGTTTGTCCTACAGACTCAATCAAAGACCTTTGGGTATGATCCACCAAGGGCATTCTGCGTCTTGCAAGCCTCCTTACATGTTTTCGTCCGCTGCACTAGACTTTCACTCGCTGAGAATGATCATTCAGTCATATGACTGCGACGCAGCGGCACTAGTGCGCAACGCTGCGCTAGCGGGCATGCTCGTGCACGTGGTCCCATTAGTAGCATGTGCATGCAACTACGCAATGCATGCACGGCATGCAAGTCGAACAATAAGAGTTAATGCCGAAATTGGCGGCCGTTACCCGTGGCAGCATGTGCGCCGGCGGGTGACCTAATCCAAGGTGTGGCCGATCAAGTAACATGCAAAGCGTCACTGCCTAACTGTTGTGTTTTTGCAGGTAGCTCCCATCGACCAGTGTGTTGCTGGATTGCCAAGTTGTGCGCAGCTAACCAGAGAGGTTCCGTATAGGGTCGCTTGCATCGTCATCCGGTGCAGTCCATGTCTCAATCCCCCACGCAGCGCTGAGTGCGCCGCTGCGCAGCAAATCATACCCTTGCATCCCAGAACAAACAATTGTGCCCTACTAGGGTAGTACCCTGAGTGAAAGAGTGCGTTGAATCATCATCTAGTTCCCGTGGACCACCATATGCTCAAGTGCAGTATTCTTCGCAGCCCCGAGTCCCTGGCATAGAATCTTGAGGAGCTCCGATAGCTACTGTCTTTGCCGGTTTTATCATTGATAGTGACAACCAACTTGAATTCTTTGCCAGATGCGACAGCACATCATACGATGTGCCTGGGCCTTGCTACTGGTTGGATTTGCCATCGATCTGCCGGCTTTTGTTGTTACAGCAGGTGAGTAGACTGTACTCGCAGTAGTACTACGTGGCCAGGATTGCATCAGCGGTTGCAACTGCTCAAGCTGCATGAAAGACATTTCATTGCCCGCTGTGCACGTGGCCAGACCTGTTTCTCTGATGCTCATTATCCAATCAGCGACGTCGCGTGGCATCTAGTCAAGGAAATTACTGCCTGGCAGGACCTGCACAGCTGAACCTACCTGTGGTCTGCAGTCTTTGCAGCGCTGGAGTCAGTACAGCGCTACAAAGAATGCACACAATATCATATGAATGACTGGATTCTTGCGGAAATAATGATTGACCACTGTCAGCACAGCTATTGGTGGGCCGCCAATGTTATCATCACTGGCAGCACAGTGCAGTACAGTACTATATAGTATAAGACCATATACTGTAGTGCAGCTTGTCACGAACTGTGCTGTCAGTAAAACAAACAAGGCTTGATGAATCACATAGTACTTCGTATGCAATAGTGAGGGTGAGCACACCATTTTCTAACCAGCTTGCAACAGTTTGCAGCAGCATGACTCATACCATACCATACCAAACAACCTGGCCCCTGAGGGGCACCCCGTAAGAGCCAACAAAGTCGCTCAT
The DNA here is from genome assembly GCA_018290735.1 of Coelastrella sp. MACC-549. NCBI lineage: Eukaryota > Viridiplantae > Chlorophyta > Chlorophyceae > Sphaeropleales > Scenedesmaceae > Coelastrella > Coelastrella sp. MACC-549. The sequence goes on from JABEVS010000314.1 coordinate 50,091, forward strand.
GGGGAAAATGTCTGAAACCAAACCATTTCAGAAGACACAAACCACACAAAAGACTATGCATTCCAGCCATGTGTCCTGTGAACATGCTGCATAAGCGGCACGTCTATACAACCCTGATCGAACGCCACTCAGACCAGATTGGTGTCAGTCCCAATGTGACTCTAGATTCAGATCTACCAGTTGTAAATGCAACACCAATGGTGACTACTCTGATGGTACTCAGTGAAGTTTTGGAATATCTTAGATACTTCCCATTTAATCATCTGTGGATCTTTCCAATGACTGCCTGGTCTGATTTTTTATTTCTGCCCATCTGCTGCATTCAACTCCGCAGATACTGCAGCCTTCACGCGTACAGACATCACTGGAAATGATATAGACTGTGGTCAAGGCGCCTCCAAGTGTCGTGTGTGCGGAGACGTCAACGCTGTTGAAGCAAGCTGTTTGGCCAATCCTTCATGCACTGCTTTCACCTTTGACAACAGTTGTGGCTTTTTGAAAAGTGCTGGGGAGCCCAGGGCATACAGGTATGTACATTGTGCATTGAATGCATTCTTACTACTCCTTGTGCTTATCAACAAGCACATTTCATCAGTTCATACCTCGCCCAGTGATACAGCATAGCATGCACATGCAACAGGGTTCTAGTCGGCGGCACTTCCATTCTGTGGGTTGCTGGCTGTTCATGCTGTGGAGCGCTCTTGGAGGTACCCCAGCTACTGAGTCACCAAGACGGCAATACTGCTTGATGGTAGTGGCAAAGGTACTGTGCCATATCATAGCTGACGTGTTGACATACAACAGGCTGCTTAATGCGAATGCCACAGCTATAATTTGACACAGTAAGAAAATAATATCTGCATAGATGACTTCAGCACGACAGTTGCTGGCAGTACTACTACTGTGCTGGCAGTACTACTGCTGTGCTGGAAATACTACTGCTGTGCTGGCAGTACTACTGACCCTAGGAAACTTGAACAGTGCACCTCTCTGTGATAGGGAGGTGCGTTTTGTACTAATAATGATTGATACCATCAGCCATAGCATTTACTGCCATCGGCCTCGCGCCCAATGTTTTGCAGGCGGATTGTCTAATCAAATATTAACATCCTTTTTTACGACGGGGTTTTGTAAGTTCCCACGCAACCAATGCGCATTTAATGCGTAATAAGATTACCGCCTTGATATGGAAATAATGCAACCAATGCACATCACAAATTTCAGTGGCCACTCATTGCAAACGTTTATGGTGAAAGTCTCAATGACAGTCAATGAAGTATATCTCATTGTTATTCCATTGCTGATGCAGCACCTCCCAACAAACGTTGGCTCCATTGCTGCCAGCACAACTGGACTTCAGTGCTTGCAAGCGTAAATCAACTTCTTACTCATTTTCAAAAATGTTTCACTGCTGCACCGCCATGCAGGGAGGGCTACTCGGCTTTTGTTTTAACAAATTTCATTTTGCTTTACTTCAAATTATTGGAAGATTGTTTCACTGCTGCACCGCCATGCAGGGAGGGATACTCGGCTTTTGTCATCACTGGCAAGACACCGGGTTCATCATCTATTTCTATACCATCTCCCTCTACAGCCAGCACCACCTCACCTACACCACCGGCATCACCCCCAGCAGCAACAGCCAATCCATCTCCTGCTCCCGCTCCAGCCGGTGCCTCAGATACAGTACAAGTATCTGCTGCCGCTCCCAGCCAACAGATGCCATCTCAAAATCAGCAGCAGCAGCCTGCTGGATCGACTCCAGGGCCTGCTCCAGCAGCAGCACCACCATCAAACCAAGAACCGAGCCCGCAACCTCAGTTTGTGCAAGTTGCTGCTGATCCAGCACCCAAAGCTCGTGAAGTTGGTCGTGAAGTTGGACAAGTACAAACCACAGAGTGAGCCTCACTTTAGTATAGTGCAGTTGATACATGTTACACCACTGGAATGAGTAAATTGCGTTTTAATTGATTATACACATCCTTGTTGGTGTGCATGATGCACTGTGCATTAGCGTGCCAAATAGTTTCTGGTGCCAACTGAGCTGCTAGCTGACTGCATTTCGCAATGCAAACTGCTAGTAGCTCTGTTGGTACCAGAAACTATTTGGCAAGTGATGATTATGCTGCCAGCCAACTATACAATACCAGATTAGTCCAACTGAGCATGAAGCCCTCATGATCCTGCCAGTCAGCCAGGGCAGTCAACACTGCAGCATGAACTCAGCGCTTGCAGTGCTGCACCGTGACACCTTGCTTAATGACCATTGCCATGGCGGAAAGTTCTCCGCTTTTGAGAGCCTTCTTCTTGGCTCTTTCAATGCGGCAGTGCCCTTAGCGCTGACATCTCAAGTCATTGCCAATGATTGTTGCCAATAGCGCAATGCTGCTGCCATCATGGTTAGTATGATGTGGCATGGCTGATGGCATTTGGAAGCCAACTTAATAGATAGTTAAGCTTTATAAAGGTAATAACCTGCTAACTATGCTTTACCAACTCTGAGAGGCTCCGAGCCTGGAGTCTCACGGTGAGAGATCTCTAGAGTGTGCAGTGGTATTCAATATGATAATCGATTATGTTGTCAGAAGTATAGTATACCATGATAGTTTCAAAGAGTGTGTTTCTCTATTTCTCTCAGGTTGGGACCTTCAACTGGTGGCAGTTATGGCTGGGGAGTTGGCCAAGGCGGGGTGATGCCCTTTTTCGGCGGAATCATTGGGGGCAGGAGGTTACTACTGCAGCATCAGAGGCCTGCTCTCTAAGGACTTCAGCTGCTGGACACTACCATACATACCATACCATACAACCTGGCCCCAGAGGGCGCCCCGGAGGAGCCAACATAGTCGCTCATGGAGGGGGGGGGGGCTTCAGCTGCTGGACAGTGTCTTTGCAATAAAGTCAATCTTGATCGATCAGAGAACGAAATGAACGAGCGAGATCTCTCGTGGTGAACAACGTGTTGAGCGGCAAGGGAGCAAGCAGATTTGGCAGTTGCAATTGCAACTTCACTAGTAATATGGGATTGAGCCCTGGTCTTACTGTATTATTGTGTTGGCATCGCCAGCGTTGTCCCGAAGTCTCGAGGCACTAGTAAATACGGGCAGTGTCATTTGCATGTTTCTGTAGAAGTATCGTGGTCACGATCGTGAGATCCTAGGAAGGTCCTTAAGGACCTTCCTAGGATCAGGCTTGCTCAACTGACGAGCTCAAGCAAAGCCTAAGCTACTGCACCGGTACCGCTTGACCTCAAAGGCTTACCAAGACCAGTTGAAGGTTTATTAACTGCGCTGCAGTCGCACCATGCAGCCCAACAGGCGGCCTCAAGTCGCAGAGGTTGGTTCACTGCAAGCAGCTGCAGTCTCAAACGCCGTCGGCAATTTGTGCGGGCTATAGCCTCGCATGTCTTTATAGGGCGCCCTCCATTTATCCAGCATCGACTTATATATTGCAGGCGACCAGCGACAAGGCGGTCACTGATGACGCGCAAGCTGCAGCATTACATCAGCCACTTCCCCAGGTATTAACCTTACCTTTATCATTACCCATCTTTACAAAGATGCTGCTTACAACCATTGGCTGCAGTGGTGTTGGTTATTATCAACAGTAAGCTGTCTGACGGAAAGTTATCCTGCAGCATCTAGCACTCTTTGCCAAGGAGATGATTGGCCATTGCAATGAGCACTGCTGTTAGGCTAACACAGACTCTAGAGTCTGTGCAGATCTGCTTTTGAAGCTTAAAGCGATCCAGTTGCTATCACTGATGCTTGCGTATTCTGCAAATTTCCTGCAAGTATCCTGCAACGTCGGTGATCTCCCGGCCCACTGACCCTCCCCATCTGTTGGTGTGTAATGCTGCAAGCAGCTGCATGGACGCAGCGAAGATACACCCCAGCAGACTTTGACTGACTGGAGGAGCTGTCGCAGGATGAAGATGAACAGTAACAGCCAATAGCAGAGCAGCTCCAAACGTTCAGGGAGTTTGCGCTCGGGAGACCAGTGAAAACCATATTATATGGAATCAGGTACGACATCATGGCATCTGCCATGTGAGGTATGTTGCCTGACACTCTGTTACTAAGGTTGTATTCAAACACATACAATTTTATGCATGGCATTAAGTACAAGAATACAATCTGCAGCATGGCACTGCCAATACTGGCAGTATTGCCAAGCAATCACAATGTATTATAGGAATGCTAAGCTACTTAGTCTGGTGTCTGCCAGAAATACCACAGTGTGTTCCCTATGCTCTGCACTCACTGGCTGTATGGTATTTTCTTTCACTAATGTCACCAGCATGACAGCAGCCGCTGCTGCAAAGTTTGCGTACAATGTACTGTATTGAGTAGACCAACATGCAGCAACTGCACGTTTCACCATGGAGAAGCTGCTTGAGCTAACTTGAGGTTTACAATAATAATAATAATACAATCATGCAGGGTAACACATCCTCCTAGTCGCAGTGCAGACAGCAGCTGCAACACCTTGCAAATACAGCCGCTGCTTGAGTGCTTCTTGGTTGGTGTTTTGGTTCTTACATGATCTGAATGGCCCCTTACCATACCAGGATTTGTCATGACACTGTTGCTACCACTCGTTTGCTGTTCCTGTTTCTTGCTGCCCTGTGCAGGACGGGTTGAGAGCTCGCTGATGTTTTCGCAGGACAATGGATGGATTGTTAGCTGCAAACGCTACAGTTGACAAACAGCTCTGGAAGCTGCAACGTGACTTGCAGCATGGCGGCCTCGATTTTGTCACACATATCTACCAGCTTCAAGCAAGTTGTCATCCACCCCAGCCATAATGTACTTGTTTTTCACGAAATGGATTTGGATATCCAGGTTGATAGACAAGTACAACATCATGATGGCTGGGGTGGACAGCAACTTGAGGCTCAGCTCCTCAAAAGATTTCCTAAGTTGCTTATGAGCTGATTATTAGCAGCCCTTGCCCAGCCAGCAGGCCCTTGCACATGGCAGAGGAGCCTGCTAGCAAATTTTGCAAAAGCAAGTTGTCAGCAACAGCATACTGTGCGAAGGCTTCGAGCAGTGGAGCACCAGCTCTAAAGGCACCCGGAACACGTCGTACAGAATCTCCAAGGTGAAAGCCCCAGTTCATGAACCCCAAGGTTTGCAAAACTGCTCGAATGTTGCTGTGTCAGATATCCGATATCTGTGTTGAACACTTGGCCCATCCTGCAGTGCAGTTGAAGCCTGCATCACTCATGAGTGCCACTCGTTCAGTCAGTGACTCAATCGACCAGGGTCATGTGTTGTATGCCTAGTTGAATCTTACTGTGATAAACTGCCAGTCTGGCAACAGTGCTAGCTATAGGCAGACTGGCTAAGGCTTAGACTTTCTTCTGAAACAACATGCTGTGCACAAGTTGCAGTGCAGCTTGAAGAGATGTTGGTCGATGCGCCGTTTCATGAGAGACTCTGTTGGCTCCTCGGGTGCCCTCCTCTGGGGCCAGGTTGTCTGGTATGTATGGTGTGCTTGATGACATTTAGTAAAGTGTGAGTTTTATAATCCTGTGCGGTCCCAGTTTCACCGGTTTTTTGAGCAGTTCGGTGGCCATGATCACTTGCATCACTCTATCACTACAGCAGGTCCTTATATGGCACGTTTCATGGGTCAAGATAAGCGTCTTGTAGCCGCATTTGTTCATTTTTGTTGGCTTTTGCGTTGCAATCCAAATACACCTATGCATGTTTTGCATCCTCTTTCAGAGTCTGAGTTGGAGGTGGAGTCTGATGATATTCTGCAAGTCGATCTTGCAGACATTCTGCCGGATTGAATCTGGTCTGTGTTTGTTTCTGTTTTTGCCCCCATGAGCCATTAGTTGGCTCCTTACGGGTGGAAACCCTTGAGGTAGACTTGTAGTAGTAGTAGTAGTAGTAGTAGTAGTAGTAAAGCCACTTCCATCCTTCCTTCCCTTAGCAAAGCCTTATAAAGGCTCTGGAGGCTCCAGAGGCCCTGTTACAGCACATCTAGGGTGAACTGCATTGGCAATGACTGTGCTTCAGGAGCAGGGTGACAAACTGTCCTGCAGTGCAGGACGGTGGGATATGGTGGCGTGGTTGCCGGCCTCAGGCTATTAGATCGCCCGGTGTACTACTGAAGATGATGAATACAGTTTCTCTATTTATGCACCAAAAGCCTAGACTAGTCACTGCGCAGCAGCCATTCATGCTTGTGAGTTAAATCTAACGCTGAATTATGAGGTTGAATTCAGCTGTTAGCTAACCTATAGGTGTTGCCCTGGTTCAGATCGATGATTGTACCGCCTACCTTGCAGTTGCTGCTTGCACAGTGCAACACAGTACTGTGTACTTCAGATCGAACGCGAGCGTCACGTGCCGCACATGCACACAGGGTACACCTCTGTCGCCGTGTGCGCGCCGACGCAACGTGTCAAACCTTGGATGCGCCTGCTGTCGCAGCGGGTGCAGAGGAAGCCCGAGACAGTCGTAACCATACTCCCGGAGTTGACAACCGTTGCTAGTGACTGTAGCATTGACAGCAGCCGAATCATATGTTGATCGGGTGAGAGAATTCCACCGCTCTACACATGCATGTTATGCCATCGCCCTGGATCTCGCAGCTTATACACGCGTCGACAGTCAACAATGCTGATGAGCGATAGCCGATAGCAAATTTCTTTCAATACATGTGCCATTTGACTCGCGCTTTGTACGGAAGTCTTCTGAAGGCAGTCAGCAAACCCTGTCGTGGAATCTCATTTTCAAAAGAGGTATTCAGCATCAGCAAGGTGCGAGTGGATAATCAACGACAGGCAGCCGGACTTACTTTTGCTGGGTGACACCGCTAAGGACCCTCCAGCGGCTGCAGCTGCGGTTGAAGCTTCCGGGGCCAGACAGCAGTATGCAGCACAGAACTGCAGATCACGGTCCGTGGGTGGTCTGCTGTTTGATACTCGGCAGTGCCCTCTGGATGTTAGTCGATGCACGTGAGTTAACAGGCTGAGCATGCCCCTGCTCACATCTAGCATCCTCTATCTGTGCTTGGGCAGTTCAACAGATTGAGGATGCTAGCATGCTGTTTGACCAGGAGTCCTGCTGCTGTGGCAGTTCTGCTGCTTGCAAGCAGACCGACTGTTTATGTCACTAATTAGACCCATATTAGTGTCCGCAAGGCACCCTTGCTAATGCGCGGCAAAGTTCGCATCGGCGCTGCCAGTGACGATGCGAATGGCAGCTGCAAGCCTGGCACAAGGAACGGTGCCTTGTGAACCCTTAGAGGCATATCACATGTCTCGTCGGATGAGGTATCTGCCACTTGTGCCATGTCATGTCATGATGACCTGTTGGGCGTTTCGGCAGCCTAACAGTTCACAGTGGCAGACACCTCATCAAGATCTGAACTCAACTTGAATTCAGTAAAAAACATTTGCATTGCATACTATAGTTAGCAAGTTAGCCTGATAGCTTTATCAAACAGTTCTATCATATTACTAAATAATACTATAGTAAGCAATGCAAACGTTTTTCTACTGTTTTACAAAACAGTACCCCTGCCTCCAATGACATCTGTTGCTTCAAAGCAGTCAAAAAGTTTTGCATCACAAATCTGTTTCCTGTGAAAATACTGCAAAGACTACCGTGACGCTGGCAGCCTGACACTTCACCACTGCATGGTGAAAGATACCTCATAAAATCCTGTGCAGGACCAAGACTGAAAGCTTCATGAAAAATCCATGAAGCTATAAATTGAATTTACATTACTGCCTCCGAGGAGTCACAGAGCACAACACAGCCTGTCCATCTTAATCCTGGATCAAGAGTCAGTGACACCTGTATCATGCTGTGACAGCTATCTTGTCTGCGTGCAGGTCACTCGGTGGGCAATTTAGCAGTGCTCCAAGCACTAGATGGCAATCACATACACCTAATGCCTTGCCAAAAACACAATAGAATATACCCTATAGATTCAAGGTGCGGGGACAATGCCAGACTTCGTATTGCTATGGCTGCGCAGCCATGCAGAGTACTAAATCACAATTTATTCCATGTTTATTCCTGCCAAACACTGACTGATTGCAGAGACGACCGCCTTCTCCCGGGCTGACATCAGCGGCAGTGATATAGACTGTGGCCAGGGCTCCAAGAAATGCCGCATCTGTGGAGATATCAACTCCATAGAGTCAAGCTGCAGGGCCAATCCCACCTGTGTGGCCTTCAGCTTTGACAACAGCTGTGGCTACCTGAAGACAGCAGGAGAGCCAAGAGCATACAGGTATGTATACATAAATAAGATGAAGATAAATGAACAGAAGTACAAGTAAGAAAATACAGGTATGCATCTTGCTTCTCAGCAGTGAGGCTGACTGCCTGCACCTCTGTGAGTACTGTTACCCAGTGGCCCTCAATTGTGGCACTAATACTGAATAGTTGACACTGTCAGATGTTCTGCAGTGGCGTAAAGGCTTTTATCGCATGTGCTGGATGGTCATAAAGTTAATGACCTTTTTTGCACAAATCAACAATAAACTCGGTCAAGGGTCATAACAGGAGATGATCCGATTTCAAAAGTTTCAGCGACTGGATCAGTGACCGCAGCCAAGGTCATAAGCGCCCCAAATTCTTGTCACTACACTAGTGTACAGCTGCAGAGCTGCTCTATGACTAAAACAAGTTTGTTACATTCACAACAATGGCCTCACCTGCCAGACCTGCTTGCTGTCCTTTTATAGTTCTTGAAGATAATGCTATAATTATACAAATGTTATGATATCGGTGCCCCTCATGTATTCAGAGCCTCCATGCATTGAACATGCTGCTCTGCAAACACCTGCAGAGAAGGATACACAGTCTTCCTGCTAGTGGGCAAATCCCCAACAGCACCAGCACCAGCAGCACCACCAGCGGCAGGAGCACCTAACGCTTCTGCCAGCCCACTGCCAGTGGCTGCCAGCCCAGCACCCGCTGCTGCTTCGCCTTCTCCATCTGCTGCTGGTGCTGTTGCTGTCAGTCCTTCGCCTTCTGTAGCACCTTCACCAGCAGCAACTCAACCGGCCCCTGTGACCCCGGCCAGCCAAGTCCCTCCAGCATCACCTGCACCCGCTGCTGCTGCTACACCGGCATCGATTGCTCCTGCTGCTGCTGGTGGTGGCAGATGCAGTCTTAGTGCTTGGGATCAATGTGGGGGCGCAGGGAATGATTGCACTGGTCCTGGTCGAAGTTGTGTTGATGGCCCGTTCCCAGGCTGTACTTGCCCGGCTGACTACCCGTGTCAAAAGAAGGTACTACGGCTTGTTTGTTTGTTGTTTGTACCAGTAGCTGCAGGTAACTTGGTCAAATATCGATTCGATCAGATTCAATTGCTAACGAGTTGATGGCATGCTTATACCCTGAATTTATGAAGTTCTATCATTTAGTAATGAGGAGTTAGCATTGTGACAAAGACTCTTGAAATGATCTGGGATTTATCTGCATATTGCAAGAATGATATAGTGAGAACTGGTTTGATTGTGTTGAGCATTATGATGATGATTTGTATCCCCCATGAGCGACTATGTTGGCTCCTCCGGGGTGCCCCTCTGGGGCCAGGTTGTATAGAATGGTATGGTATGGATATATAAAAACAAATATTTTCACCTGGCACCCTTGCAGGACTCCTACTTCTACCAATGTGCCCCTCCAGGCCACTTTGGGACATCAGCAGCAGCAACACCTTCCAACACAGTTGCAGTGTCAGCCGCTGCTCCCACATCCCCTCCTCCTCAGCAGGAACAGCAGCAGCAGGTGCAGCAGCAGCAGGTGCAGCAGGAGCAGCCTGCAACGACCACACAAACTGCAACTGCCGCAGCGCAGAGCAGCAGTCCCGGTACCAGCAGCCAGGGCACTTATCAGCGGTATTTCACCGGGTGAGTGCCCAATAGATCATTCAACACCAGTAAGCACATGGCTGCATGTAGGTTTAACTGATGTACTGCCGAAAAGCATGACAGTGCTCAAAACCACAACAGACCGTATCAGAGCATTCATGTGTGACATTCCTGAAGCGATGCTACCACAATTATAACCAGCACTTTGCAGCCATAGCAATTCTGCTCTCAGCCCCGCGCCTCACCTGAAGCGATGCTACCAATGACATTTGCCCATTCTGCTGCTGCTGCTGCTGCTCCTGTTTTTGTGCTACGTGACATGTGCATTTCACAGGCAGCCACAGGGGACAGGCTCACTCCCCATACCCGGCATCAGTGGGTTCACTGCTGGCCCTGGGGGATTTTTCTCGCCGGGCGGCAGGAAGCTTTTGAACATCGTTTTATATTGATTCATGTTTCTAAAACATTTTCAGTATATTGGAAGTGCTTGTGAGATGTTGAAGGCCTGGAATATTTGTGAGGATGCAGATGATGCGATATAGAGTTTACGAACCACTGACAGTAGTGTGGTGCCTACTAGGGTTTTGCATCATGATGACAGTTGGCGGTTGTTGCAACCTAGTTTGTGTAAATGACATCCGGTGATGAAGGCCTACCAGGAGATAGCTGGGAATTTCAGGAACTATGATGTTGTTTGTGAAGTATCAAATGCTGTTGGCAACTATTTACTAGCGGCATGTTACCGCCCGGGGCAGTGCGTTGCTGTCCTGTGTTGTTGGGCGATGCACTCTATGCAAGAGGGCTGCCAAATGGTAAGAAGTGCCTAAAGAAGATGAGAATATACAAACCAACTAGGTTTTTGTTGTGGTTCTAGCCAGCTTGATCGTGCCACACCTGAAGGAAGCAAGGAAGGAGGGTCACCCTTTCCGGCCGCAAGCCCCTTGGAAATAAAGTACATGGTGGCTCAGCCACACTGGCATACCAAGCTTGCATTTTGTTTTCACATCTGCAATTTGAGACGTGCAAACATTCACCTGATGGTTATAGTACGCCAAGGTGTCGACGACGAAGTTGAAAATTGCAGTCCCAGCCCATGGCTGTGTAGGGCCCGCCTGTGGCCTTGTGCTGGTGTCATCTTAGTCCTTGAACGCGTGAGGATGTTACTGTACATTACAAACATTGTCAAGGTCGTGCTGCTGGCTTCTGCACTCCCCATGCGCGCAAGAAAAAGTTGTGCAGGCGTTGTCAATGAAGCAGTACATCCCCAACCCACGCCCAGGCAGTTCAGCAGATTATTGTCAGAGGGGTGATGTGCACCAGCAGGCTCCGCTATGTTTAGTGCACCAGTGAAATAAGGGTGACGATGGCGCAGTAGCAAGTCCCACGTGGACCTATGGGCCTGGTTGAGCAAATGAAAGGTCAGTGGTCATCTACCGCGTCTGCTGATTACGAGCTCAAAAGCAGCTGTAGTTGGTAACGCTGATCTCGTATGGGCAAGCATCTGCACTCTGCTCGCGTATCACAGCCTGGCTCTGTTGCGAGACGTTCGACATGAGTGACCCGCAGAACAAGTCCAACCAGCGCTGCTGCTTGGGCTTGATGTATTACAGTCAAGTTATGGAAGAGCAAGGCAAACGTCCTGTGAGAGATCAGCGCATGCGAGACTGATGCTGATAGTAGCATCGACACCCTTATGATCTTCATCGCGTGGCCTGTAGGTCTGTCTGGGCTGGCCAAGTACGCCCACAGAGCCAGTGCATCTTCCAGACCAGAAGCAACTCGCCGAGCCCATGGATTACAAGGTCAGTGGCGTACAGAGGGTCTGCTTAGGTCAGGACCATAACCGACTCACCGTTTTGCTTTATCACGTTGCATGCAAGCGCTTGTAAAGACACGCCAGCCTTTATTTAGCACCACTTGTCCTTCTGCTGCTGCCCGTAGTTCATGTGCTTTGGGAACTCCATGTATGATCAGCAAACAGCAGCAGGTCAGCAAAGCAGCACGTCAGTAGAATCTCAACATAATGCCAGAGGCAGACTACCGTACTGCGAAGGCTTAGAGGTACGATTGTGGCATGAGTGGTTTGCTGTGCTGTATTCTGCGTCACAGTTCCTGAATCAAGAACACTGCAGCGAGTGTTTGCTGTCCAAATTGGCCCATGCATGCGCACAGTTGCCTGGAGATACGCCTTGTTGCTTGTGCTGATGGTCATCAAACAGTGGCAGATTTTGTGAACAGCAGTATATGTGAACACCAGTATAGGAGCTGTTGAGCAAACTACAAACAAAGCAAACAAATACGCTGCAGCAGCATTGACTGCCTGGGCTTGCCTGGACACCCTATGAACAGCTTACTTGCATTGTGGCTGTGAAGTGTGTCATGGCTATGCCTGCAGATCATCATGGGCACGACGCTGGAGGCAGCAGCAGCCCAAGCAGCAGCGGCAGCAGCCACAGGTGAATAGCAGGGCTGTGCACAGTATTTTACTGATGCTGTAGTGTGTTGCCGATTTTCCCCCTGAAAGCTGGAAGTTTGCTGTCAAACAGAGGTTGCATGTGCCGCATAATGTGAAAGCAACTACGGTCAGGTGCAGCACCACTGTGACTTACAGGCCTGTCTGATCATTCACTTCGGTGGGGGCCCCAAAAGTATAATCCATGTTATACTACATCGAATATAACATATTGTGTTGGTGCACAGTGTATGTGTTTCTAGCCCATGCAGCAACACCAACCAAAAGATGCCGGCGCAACAGTGTGTCTATTGACATTAGTGCAGCAGTCCTGCCAGCAAACATGCTATAAATCAACACCCTGAATTTTTTATGGCTTTTTGTGTCCTGTTTGTCAGTGTGTGCTGAATGAGCAAAAGAATACACCACTGGTGCTTTGATTTATCCCACATTTAATCATCTGTGTAACATTGTATTATTTATTCAGTGCGTCCACATTGTACATAGTATTGCATTGTAGTCACACGGTCACAGTTGAAGAAAAATCAGATAGCTAAAGTGTAACCATGTAGATAAAGTGTAAATTCATATATTTATCTGCATATCTGCAGTTGGCAGATGACCTCTCAGCAGTTGCAATGTAAAAGCAGGTAAATCAATTGTAAACAAGTAGAGACATTGTAAACACATGCACTCAGCTGCATATTTGCACATCTGCATATTTGCAAGTTGCAGGTGCTGCCCAGACAGATAACCTCTCAGCATTGGCAGTATAGTACTAAATTGTTATAGTGTAAAGATGTAGATGAAGTGTAATTACATCTACTCATCTGCTTATCTGCATATCTGCTTATCTGCAGGTGTTACCAGTGGTTCCGCTGGACGTGCTCCCCAGACAGATGACCTCTCAGCGGTGCTCACAAGTATTTTTGGTGGGGAGGAGAGCCCGGTGGTCAAGGCAACAGCCAGGTTGGTATGCACTGGAATTAATTCCAGTTTCATGTGTCATAATATAATCCGTTTTACAATGCTATGGCAGTCTCAGCAGTTCTTTGGCGGGTCATGTATCGCAATGGCTCCATCAGCTGTTATAAGTCTATGTCGCCCTACCCCACAACAGCGAAATGCATCGCAACCGTGTGCTTTTCTATTATTTGTTGTATTCAAGCAGTAGGTTTCTACGCGCAAGTGAGCGTCAAGGTTTATGCATTCAACCGTCAAGGCGAACAACAGCTTACAAAACAACAGCTCACAGAAGTTTGCTACAATAAAAACGTTGCGGTTGCTCAGCCCAATCTTTCCCTCCTACTGTTGTGATGTCATTGTTATTGTTATTGTTATTCAGGTTTAACAAGATTGCCCATCGCAACTGGGAACGTATGAAGACCACAGCATCACAAGCATACACAATGACTATCAAGCAACTCATTGACAAGCTGTCAGATCAATAAGATAGGGTAGGGTAGGGACAAGGGACTGTGCGGGTACTTTCACCGCATTGTTGTGGCACCAGGACTAGACAGCGCACGTAGACCTGCCTGTGTCACTGGCAGATGATGGTTGATGTTACCGTTGGGAGAGACCGAGCAGAAGCTGTAGGGACGGCCAGCAAGTACCCACTGCCTCACTGACACATGGGATACATTGTGGCACTGCTGTCTAAGCCTGGCTTTTGTTGTGTTTCTTGTGCTTGTTGTGTATGTTGTGTTTCTTATGCTTGTAGTGTTTGTTGTGTTTGTTGTGCTTGTCGTGTTTGTCGTGTTTGTCGTGTTTGTTGTGTTTGTTGTGTTTGTTGTGCTTGTTGTGCTTGTTGTGCTTATAGTGCTTATAGTGCTTGTTGTGCTTATAGTGTTTGTTGTGTGGTATCAACAGTTGCAGAGAAGTTTCCTCAGCATCTGGTGGGTCAGCAGCAACACGGCTGCCGGCAGCTGCAGGGGCAGCGGGATCACTGGCAGCAGCCGCGATAGACAGTGCTCAGCAGTAAGAGCGAGGGCAGCAGTGCTACCTCAATAAAGTGCAGCAGCGAGAGAATGCACAGCAATAGCTGCAGCAGCAGCACTGGCAGTACAGCAACACAGCGGCAGTAGAGCGTTTAGCTGTGCTACCATGCTGCAGCTGTAAGCGTGTTAACTCATTTGCCACATCAGCAGTTGCACGTGCTGATGATGGGGGCATGCTGCACATGATGCAGTGCTCATTACTGCTGTAGCTGTTGTACCTACATGAGTGTTGACTGCTGCATCATGTGCAGTATTCCCACCGAGTTACTGTGCTGCTTACCAACACCAGCTGGTTCAGAAATAGGCAGCGGTGTGGATCTGTGCAATTGCCCTGCAACGCTGCATGATCATCATGAGTCACCTGATGTCACTGTACTGGCATCAAAAAGGGGCAGCAGGTTTTGAGCCGGCATGCTGAGGGCTGAGCGAGTCAGCATTCTGGGGCTTATGGTGTGTATGCTCTGCATCAAGGGGTACTATAAATATTTATATACAAACAGCGTTTAAATCCGTTTCCTTGTAGTACCCCTTGTCTGCTGCGGCAGTGGGTACAGTTGTCACAATCCAACAGCGCCTAGCAGTGTCGGGCATGGAGAGGTATGTGTCGGCAGGATGGCTCTCATCCAATCTTGGCATACAGTCTGTATGATACAGTGATCGTCTACAAGGCGGTGTAAAAGAAATTGAGCCATGCAACAAGTTGAGATGCGTAGTGTGTGTTTGCATGTGTGTTGAGTGTGTGTCCCACAGCTTCTTATTTTTCTTGGTGTCTGAGATTACAAGGCAACGTGAATTTGCTTTTGGGGTTGGGTTGGGGTTGGGTTGGGTTGGGGGTAGGTGGGTTAAGATCACAGTAGATGTTTTCTGTTGAGGTCCACCTGTGACCTGCTGCTGAGTGAGTGGCTTGTGCAGCATGTGCATGTCTTTGACGCCGTCACTTGATGCCTCGTCTAAAATTGTTTTGTTTTCCCCACTTTTTAGACAGGACATGTGACAGTTTGTGTACTGCTGGAGTCACCAGCATTAGCGAGGTTTGATGGCAGCTGCTTGCAGCAGCAGTGTTCATTGCGTTGTGCAGGTCTACTTGTACGTAGTTGCTAGCAGCCATCATGGTCTCATCAACAACACTTGATGTTAACTCAGCACTGCAGTGTGGCTCTGCTGCTTTGTATAGGAGTGGGCTGCGTGGGCCAGTATGTTCTTCTTTGGGTTGTCGTATCATATCCCTGTGCAGTTACCTGTAATATGCATAGCGCTACAGCCCTGTTGACCTTTGTTTCCTGACCAGCATGGGAGGCATAAATGACACGCGCGCAGAGAAGCAATATATCCGTTTCTAGGTCTATAAGAATGGTTCTTTGTCATATAAGAAGGTGAAAGAGTGCTGTCGTGGGTCCGCACAGGGTGGCCTCTTTTCGACAAACTGTTAAGGTACCGTGTACCCCCAACTAGGGAGCATTGTTTGGAACTTCGCGCCTTGCTCCATGAGCGCTTTGCGTGCAGAGGAACATATTTATGTAGTGATGGTTGATCTCCGAACCAGCAAGTACCCAACTGATGGTTCAGATCGATGTCATACTTGTCACCAGCAGTACCGGCAATTTGCCAAGCGCGCCTCGGTTGACATTTCTGCGGCTATTTGTGCAGACATCGAGATTTGTGAGGTTAAGCCATATACGCATCACAGCTCGCCGAGAAACCATTGTATTGCTTGACCGGTTTGCTGCCGTAGTGCGTTACCTCCTGCCGCATCAAGCCCTTGAACAGATCATCGTATGTGACTAAGTCTACCTTAGTGTATTGGTGGTGCAGATTAAGTTCAAGTTGGGAATGCAGGCAGGCTAGTTGCATGGAACAGTCGTAGATGGCTGGACTTTATCGCGGTCAGGGAGCACCTGGGGAGCCCACGGATGATGAAACATTATCCAAAAAATCTTCAAATGCTGTGGTGTCAGAAGACCCATTGGCTCAGGGCAGCAGTCACCCGTCTCTCTCCGGCAGTACCGAGCCTTCTGGGACTTCGACCAGCGCTGCGCGGCCCCACTCTGGTTCAGGCCAGATAGACAACGACATACACAGAATTGGTAGCACCAGCGCTCCTGCTCTAAGCGTGAGAACGGTCAGTGCAGCCAGCAGCAGAAGCAGTCGCAGTGGAAGAGCAGCAGCAGAACCAGGGTCCCCGAAACGTCGAGCAGGACATGGATCTGCAGGAGTCGCTAGCAGTAGTCAATACACAGCGCAGCAGTTCAGAGCTGCAGCAACATCTGGCAGGGCGGTGATAGGGTTTCAGGGTTCAAACAGCCCACGCAGTGGTAGCCCAGCTGGCAATCGGGACCCTTTTCAAACCCCTTCAGTTAGAGGAGGTGTCAGAAAACCATTATTCGTCGGCAAAGGCCCCGAAAGCAGCGTGGCTGCACGCCGCTATGCTGCAGCTGTAGCAGCAACAGAAGGGGGACGGGCGGATGCGGTATCACCCGGCAGCAGCAACAGCCCTAAGCCAGGTGGGTTTGAGTTGCATGGAGCATCAGCAGTCAGGCGTGCTGCTGCCGCATTCGAGCAGCAGCAGCAGCAGCAGCAGCAGATTGATGCAGTAGAGGGTAAGGGCAGTCCCAGGAGAACTAGCCATCGCCTTCCAGACGTGAACCCAGCAGCAGCAGCAGCAGCAGCAGCAGCAGCAGCAGGAAGAGCAGCAGCAGGAGGAGCAACAGCAGGAGGAGCAGCAACTGGGCTCACTGCTCCTGCTGCTGTTGCCTCATCATCAAACAGTGAGGCCGCAAGATGGTATGCTGCTGCACTAGAGAGCGCAAAGAACATCCTGGACAGAACAGGTGCGTGCAGTGAGAGCTTTGATCTGTGCAGATGCCAAGTAAATGTGCAGAAATCAAGTCACAATGTTGATAATATCTGAGAGATATTTGATTTTCTTGGTAAATAAGGGTGTCAAGTTGACTCTCCTCCCATCACCCTTCATTAGTTGAATCCCAGGATGATGACAGTGTAGGGGCCCCCTGACAGCAGTAGTTGAGGAATCTGCTGCCTTGTTCAATGCAGCAAGTACAAGGACAGACAAAAAGCTGCAGTTGGTTGCTGTATCAAATTGCATGCTGACATACAGCACACTGGCCTGGTTCTGCATGCTATGCAAATGCAGGATTCTTTAAAGTATGACACTGCAGGCATTGTGACATTGTGCAAATTTTGTATAACTTATATTATCACTTATTTTGAAAGGCATTGCCTGCTTCCCCATGTGCTCATGACTCGGTCGTCTTGATTGTGGCTTCAGGGTGCCCATTGAGTGCCAATTTGCATGGTATGTTATGTCAGTTGCACTGTACGCAATGCCAGCAGCTGACCAACCCCTGGAAACATGGTTTCCTCCTCTGTTACTGTAGCTGTGTGTATCTCCTTGATCGCCCTTGCTGTTTTCAGGAGCTGCTCGCCTTTCAGCAGCAGCAGCAGGAGCAGACAGTGACATCATAACCATCACTCCATTACCCCGAGCCAGTCTATCCGGAGCCCACTGGTACTCCGCTGCTGTAGAAGCAGCTCGAACAGCTCGTGAGCAGGATGAAGCCTCGTCTACTGCTGCTGCTGCTGCTGTTGCCACACCAGCAGCAGCAGCAGCAGCGGCGTTGGTAGCAGCTCCACCTCAACATGATGAAGCAGCAGCCAGGTGGTATGCAGAAGCTTTGGAAGCTGCTAGAAGGTCTCAAGGCCAAGCGGCCCAGAACCCTGAACCTCGTGCGGCAGCAGCAGCAGCAGTGGCAGCAGCAGCAGCGAGTGTAGGGATGGGAGCAGCAGTGCGGCGTGCTGCTGCTGCTTATGAGTCTGCTGGCCAGCAGCAGCAACAGGACCTGCAAAGCCCAGTAAACCCTTCACTGAGTGCTGCTGCTGCTGCTGCTGCTGGCATGGCAGCAGTGTCAGATCTGGGTGTCACCGGAGGTCCCGGAAGTGTCACTCCAAGTGGCACCAGTCCCAGGGACAGTTCTGCCATGTCAGCAAGTGGGATTGCTCAGGATTATGTAAGGCGTAGGCAGTCCCAGACTGGAGGCAGATCCACCAGACCTGAGGGACAGGTGTCACAAACAGGTGTTAGTTTGCAAGATATAACAAGTAACAGAACCAAAGACGGCAGATTGTCACCAGCATCTTCAGGTGAACTTCATCCACTCAGTAAAATGTGGATTATACCGCCCGTAATACTTCATATTTTGATACATGTATGATGTATATTCAAGTGTCACAAATATTTGAACAAGAAATTACATTCATATTCATGAAAAGGATTTGATTGCGGGCAGTCGGGCTCATTTGACAGGCTGCACCCTGCGCCAAAAAGCACAAAATAAAATTCAAGTGAGTTTCTGCAGGGGAGACAAACAGATCAAATAAGCAATTGCATTTTGATTATTGAAAAGCAGCTATACATACCTGATTCAAGACTGGGTACAATTACAAAGCCCCATGAGCGACTTAAATGATGGCTCGCAGGTCTAGGACCGGGGAGGGTGTAACGCCCTCAGGATGTATTGTATTGTATTGTATACAAATTCCTTTAGGTTCACCACACCTGCAAGAGGCGTGCTCAGGCCATACAGTGAGCACACGCCTCATCCATGTTGTAGATGTCACCACATAATAACATATCAAAATAACGGTTACTCAATATGTTACATGCTATTTCACATCCAGGTGGCATCAGTGGTAACATGTGGACTGGATATCGGTCCTCCAGCCCCATTCCCTCACCCAGTAGCAACCCTAGTAGGATGCTGCACCTGTCACACTCAGCAGCAGCAGCAGCAGCAGCAAACCCTCATCATCGACCCAGCAGTGCAGTGCCCATAGAATCTGAACCATCAGAAGCAGCAGGTCATCCTCAAATAGCTGAGGGTATTTCAGCAGTCAGGATTGAGGGGCGTAGGAAACCAACTGCCAGTGACCCAGGTATTGCGATTGATATTGAGCTCAACCAGCAGCAGCAGCATTCAGCAGCAGCAGCAGCAGCAGCAGCAGCAGCAGCAACAAGTCGGTTGCCAGTTAGCAGGATACCTGCTTCACCAAGTACTTCGCCAGTTGGTGCTAGTACCGCCAGCAGCAGAAAGCAGAGTCTGGCAGCAGCTGCTGCCAGACAAAGTGCCAGATCACCAGTCAGAGGTGAAAGCCAAGCTGCTGCTGCTGTTGCAGCAGCAGCAGCAGCAGCAGCACTGGACCCAATCACACTAAAACCGGAGCTTAGAAGCACTCCATCCTCTAGAGCAGCAGCAGAGGCCGCAGGAGCAGCAGCAGCAGCAGCTGGCTTGACAGCAGCAGTGATTACACCGGGTTCTGATGATCTTTCACCCCTTGCAGGGCTTAATGATGATGCCATAATGGGATCAGCTGATTTCAGCAATCCTGCCTGGGGATCTCCAGCAATAAACCCTAGTGCTGCCTTTGCAGGAAACAGGGTTCAGCCTGATCAGCCACTTGATCTGGCAACCTTGGACAATCTTGATCTAGATCAGGAAGATCTGGGTGGCAGTACAGGGGATGAGCAGGCAGCTGGGCAGCAGCAGGGTCTGAATCAAACACCTGCTGCTGCTGCTGCTGCTACTGCTGGAGGTGGTTCAGGAGGTTATTTGTCAGAGTTATGGTCCCTAGGAGGATCTTTTCTATGGAGGTTATCTGGAGGCGGTAGACACACTGGTAGTACTGCTCCTGCAAGCAGACTTCATACAAACGACTCAGCAGCAGCAGCAGCAGCAGCAGCAGCAGGTGGAAGAGGAGAAGCAGAAGGAGCAGCAGCAGATCAGCAAGGTCAGTTGTTTGATATGAGTCCACTGCAAACACGTGAAGCCGCTGTCCCTGCAGCAGCAGCAGCAGCAGCAGCAGGGCACAGCGGCAGCAGCAGCAGCGCATTGAGGCCGTCACCGTTCGCTGATGCTGTGGCGACAGCAGCAGCAGCACAGGGAACTCAGCCGGCACCAGCAGCAGCAATGCTGCAGGATGTCAGCGATGGGGGAGCAGCAGCAGAAACAGCTGCAGCAGATGATCAGAACCTCATCACATCCCCAACAGCAGCAGCGGCAGCAGCAGAAGGTCTTGCAGGATTCAGTGGCGGACCTTCGTCTCCAACTGGCAGCGTGGGTTCTTCAGCAACTGTTTTATCCACGACGCAGCCGCCCTTGAGTCCGATGCTTTTGCCAGGTCATACTGACCCGGCACAAGCCCCTCCAAGTCCCACAGCAAGCGTCTTTTCAGCTTCCAGCTTTCCTGGCTTGGATTCTCCCCACACTCTTGCTCGCTTTGACACGCCGTTTGCCCTGGCAGCAGCAGCAGCAGCAGGTGAAGGCCAGCTGCAGCAGCAGCATCGTGAAGTCAGCATTGCGGCACCTGAAGCCTGCAGTACATCAGCAGAGAAAGTAGGCAGTACAAATGCTGGGCAGCAAGGTACGCCAGCAGTACAAACCACAGATATCTCAGGACTGGTAGATGATCAGCTGCCAGGGCAAATCAGGCTGGAAGGTGATGCCATCACCAGCCCTCAGGCCCAGGGACGATCAGCATCATTGAAATCAGGTTCTACCACTGCTGCTCGTGCTACCACTGGTGCTGCTGGCGCCGCTGCTGCTGCTGCTGCTGGTGGAGGTGGTGGTGGTGCACCAAGCATTGATGTGGCTGTGAGTGGGTCTGAGGAAGCTGCTGGAAAGTCTAAGGAAAAAAGAACTGCTAGAGAGATTGCTGCAGATGATGCACAGGACAACTCAGCAGGTGGGTGCTAAGGTAGCCTACTTAAGATCATATACTATAAAGATATTTTTTACTTCTGTTTCTGTGATTTGAATAAATAAATAAATAGTGTGTAGTTCTGGTTGAGACTTCAAGACCCTGGGTGTATTTTTATCAGAAGGCTTCTCACAGCCCAGGCCATTTTTCCCCAAAACATCATCATTAGATTTTCATACATGGTGTGCTGACACTACTGCCTGACTACTGCAGCTTGGGACTGCCTTTATCAATTACAACATTTTGCTGACATGCTGCAGCAGTACATGGGATTGTCATTGTGCATGCTTGGGCGTACCAGAACTTCACTTTTCAGACTGCACACCTTTTGCCGAGAGATTATCAGAAGCAAATAGCTTACGGTTGCCAGACAGTGCTAGGTTGATAAGCTGACAGAATCTGTCAATGTTGTCATTATGTTTTAACATGTGAAATACCAAGTATTTATTTATTAATCATCATTATGACAGGAGCCTCTAAGGAGAAGTCTTGGGACACCAAACCCAAACCCAAGGCGGCAGCAGCAGCAGCAGCAGCAGCAGCAGCGCAGTCCAAGGCCGCCGGCAACCAAACACCTACCAGATCAAAATGCAGCCCCAAAACAAGCAAACACGCCCGCAGGACGTGTTACGTTCTGCCAGTAGTGCTGGTTCTTGCTCTGGCGGGTGCCGGCATAGCCATCTGGCAAACCCAGGGCCCAAAAAATCAAGGTCCCCGGGGGTTAACAACTTCGGATTCTTCTGGTGAACCGCTGACATTTAAAGTGGATCTGGATCTGCCGCAGAGCGGGGCGGGGGGAATCTGCAGCGGGCTCAATGTGGACAGCGGGGACAGCAGGAGGAAGGATCAGGGTTCTGTGGTAAGATATATATTGATTACTAGTTTCATATATATTATAGTTATATTAGATGTCCAATTATTTTTTCCAATACTTTCACAGCCAGGCCTGAGCCTTAGAAGCCTGAGAAGTACACAGCATATGCACACAAGTGTGTCCTGGAAAATCCTGTTGCTGCCTAGTGTGTCCTTTGTGCCGAGGCTAAGCTTGCTTTTCCCGCCACTGCTGCTTGCTGGATTTGCTTACTGCAGTCTGTTAGATCCTACATAGACACCTTCAAGATGGCCTATGCCAAAGCCCTGAATATAGACCCCATCAATGTTCAGGTCCTTAATATAACATGTGACGGTTCAGCAGCAGCAGCAGCTGCCAACACCACTGACAGCACCAGCAGAAATGGAAGCTTGGCTGCTGGTGACAGGCAAGCAGCAGCAGCAGCGGGTAGGTCAGCCAGCAACAGCAAACCAGCTGCTGGATTACTGCCCTCGCACAAAAGGCTTCTACGGGTTGCAGATACTCCAGTAGACAATGCAGCAGCAACAGCAGCAGCAGCGGTTATCAATGCACCGCCAGCCAGCCCTCTAACAGCAGCAGCAACAGCAGCTAACAGCAGGGCAAACAGACGGCAGCTAGCCCAGCGACAGCAGCAGCTGAACCCCAATCTCTCACCTGCAGTACTGACTACTGTCTTTTCAGTTCCAGCTCCTGGAGATCTAACAAAACAGCAAGCTGTTATTAACAAAATAACAACTGAATCTGGCAGCATTCTCACACAGCCACTGAGCACACTGTTCAAGGCACCAGTGACAGTCAGCGGCCCTGCTGTATACATACCAAAGCATAATGAGCCTGCAGCAGCAGCACCCGCACCTCCTCAAGGGCGTGAAACACCAGCAGCAGCTGGCCAGGCAACAACATACATCCCAGCTGCAGGAGGCAGACCGTCAACCAACAGCAGCGTACACACGCCAGCTGTCACGTCTAGGGCTCAAACGAGTCCAGAGCCTAAACCCTCACCCTCACCAACTCCAACTGCTAAGCCCAGGGTTCAGCCTACCCCGGAGCCTAAACCCTCGCCCTCACCAGCTCCCAGTAAACCCTCAGCATCCAGCAACAAACCGCAGCCTACATCTGGGAGCATGCAGCTGCCTAAACCCTCACCAACTGTCAAAGCTGGTTCAGGGGAAGGTGAAGTGCCTCCTAAAATTCCAAATCAGCCACTGCACTATACATGGGTCACCGCTCCGGCTTGTACGTTCAGTGTTACTTCTAAGAATAGTGAACCGGACATCGAAGGGCGGCTGTGGGGGTGGCAAGAGGGCAGGAGTTGTGCCTTCAGGCAGCTAGGAGCAGATGGGCTGCCAGAACCAGTGAGGTGAGTGGAATTGATCATCGATTATGAGTGATGTGCCTAGCTAGGAGCTATAGAGTGTTACTGCACAGTGTGCGACTGCAAGAAATAAGTGTAGAAGGGGTTCAAGTGTAATTTACATACAGCTGGCCAGACAAACTACACAGCATTACAGGTTAAGCTGCTCAGTGTCCACTCAGTGCAGCAGTCAAACGTGTGCTCAAAAGTATTCTGAAGCCCTGCAGGTGTTACTACATGCCATGTGGTACAAGTTGAAGTACATAATAGGACCCAGTAAAATATCTCGTAAAATACCTCATGCTCCATGCAAAAGTTCTTCCTTCCAAAAGGCTCTGGCAAAGCCTGTTCATATCATTCAGCTCTTCATTTCGTATCACTTCTGATGACAATGGTTCGAACCCACTGCTGCTGCCCATCCAATTTGGTATTCATTCATTTGGTTTGCAGGTATGTGTGGAGCAATGCTGATGTGTGCAGATATGCCCCTGCGTCTGAAAACAGCGTACCAGACACTAATGGCCATCTTTGGGGTTGGCAGGATGGCAGGAGCTGTGCCTTTCGGTACTCTACGGATCGAGACATAAATGATGCACGGAACGGAAGCGGGGCACAGACGGACAACTGGTCGACATCGCCGGCATGCAAGGACGCGCCGAACGCAATCAACAGTATTCAAGGTGGCAAGGGAATATTATGGGGTTTTGAAAATGGGCAAAGGTGCGCGTACCGCAATGGCTACTATAAGCAGCCAAAGTGGGAGACGGCGCCGGTGTGCCTTGCGTCGCCGTCCATATACAACTCCGTCCGAGACACGGTCGGTCGTCTCTGGGGTTGGGAAAACGAGCAGAGCTGCAGATTTATGGACTGGGAGCCTTAACCATGACTGTGGTGCACACGATGCATGTATACGTGCTATATTGTGGTCACTGCAGCGACCAATTCAACCAGCTGGTTGAAAGACTCGGTTGAAGCTGTGAAACGCAGTCACTGTTGCGATCAGGGCAGCACTGGCAGTTGCATTGTGCTACGGTTTGCCTTAAGGTAAGACTGAGCCTCTCACCAGCAGGTTTATGCTGCATGGGATAGCCCCCATGAATGACTCCGAGGCTGTCGGCTCCTTTGGGGTACCCCTCAGGGGCTGTGTTTTGTGGTATGCCATAACATGGTACTGCATACAGGTACAGCAGCATTAGCAGCCACTGTATTTGTGAAGTTCTGAAACACTTTCATACATGAACAGTACACCATACCGCAATGCTTCAGCCCAAATCACGACTTTGTACGTCACCTGGTGGTGTGCCTTGCACGCCATCATGGCTATAATAGCACTGCTGATGTTTTGTGCATACGAATGGTGTTGTACTGCTAGCATTGTAATGTTCCATAGCATGCACCAATCTAATCATGACAAGTTGACACCTTGATCAAGTCAGTTAAATTTTGCTGACTGACCGTCAGACTCAGGCTGAGTCAATCCAATAGACTTGATTCAATGAGAATCAAGCAAGCGCTGAATTTTCAGTGTATACATCAGTGACCCCCAAAAACTGTTCATTGTCTTCTTTGGCCTGCAAGCAGTTGCATCTGATGTAGTGCCTTTGGGTTGCTGACTTGGACCGAGCCATGCACTGCATTTCTTGGCAAGAAATCTGGCACTTATAGGCTAAGACATACTGCCTTGTGCTGATTTCAAGCCTCGTTGGTTTTTATAGAATTGGTTTGCAGCATTATTGTTTTGCAGCGTATGACACTATCATACGACACATTAAATGCGCTTTTCAAGAATAGCCTGACAACCTGTGCTTTGGTGGCACTGTGTGCAGTAGTCTCAGACTGAGAAAGTTGCTCATTGTCCTGGGTGCCCCTGTGGGTCCAGGTTGTATTGTATATACCATATATGGTATATGCCCGGTACATATCATATGGCATGTGGTGTGTACCATATATGCCGTAGTATGGTATGGCTCATGTGAAGTTTGGTACCACCTTTGTCAAATGAGTCAGATATTGTGCAAACCCAATGAGTCTGACCGAACGAGCCCTCAGAATGATGGTTGGCTAGATAAAGGTCTGGTTGCTGTGCCAATTCTGCAGGAGAGGGGAGGGGGTCATGAGTTCAGCGATGGCAATGGTGATCATCATTATGCCATCACCCAGTGGCGATAATGCACTAGATGCCTCACTGGCGATGCCGGAAAGGGTTATTCTTCTTCCTCTTCTTCTAGGTGCCTCACTGGCGACGCTGTACCAGTGGCGATACTGCACCAGATGCCTCAGTAATACCATAGTATGGGGGATATAGATCTATATCCATTCAACAAACCTCAAGTTGTCACTCACAGTCAAGATCATCCTGACTGCCAAGTGACCAAAAATCAAGACTTCAATTGAACTTGCAAGTGACGCCTCAACTTCTGGCACTCAGTGTGAGTGAGTGTTAGGCTAACACTTTAGATCATCTGTGCAATTGAACAACCAACCTTGACCGGGCTACAGCGCTCTAACCAACAAGCAAGCATTACACTGGTCCCACCCTCCAGGTGCTGAAAACAGTTCTGCCATGCATGGCATGATGCCATTTGCAGGCAGGCTCAGCGGTGACCGCAGCGGCTCATGGGCTATAATAGGGGCATTCAAACACCATATTAAACCGTTTCTACTACTACTACTACTACTACTACTACTACTACTACTACTACTACTACTACTACTACTACTACTACTACTACTACTACTACTACTACTACTACTACTACTACTACTACTACTACTACTACTACTAC
>JABEVS010000315.1:0-19998 GCA_018290735.1 Coelastrella sp. MACC-549
TGTGTGTTGCCATGTATTGCACAATACCTCTCTACTGCTTGGAAACTACGGTGTCAATGTGAGCATAATGGCGGTCGAACCGCTCAGCATGGATTGTTGTTGTCCGCTTCTGAAATGGGGCGCGGGGCCGATGGCAGGATTGCTATGGTCAATGGGTAACATATATATATACACCAAGCCATGTTCCTTGCATTTGGTGCGAAATACAACATGGTGGACCATGGTGGACCATGTGTGGACCCATGTGGACCATGGTGGACCATGTGTGGACCATGGTGGACCATGATGGACCATGGTGAATCATGTGTGGACCATGGTGGACCATGTGTGGACCATGGTGGATCATGTGAGGACATGATTAGGGTTTAGCAAAGTAAACAATTTCAAGCTAGTTTGTGCTGCAACAAGCAGGTCATTGCCTATGGAACATGTAGACATGTGTCAAAATGCCATGTAAACCCTAAACAGCAACTTCAAAGATACACCAAGCCATGTTCCTTGCATTTGGTGCAAAATACAACATGGTGGACCATGGTGGACCATGTGTGGACCCATGTGGACCATGGTGGACCATGTGTGGACCATGGTGGACCAAATCAGGACTGTAACGGGTGGCTTATATGGGAAATCGACCCTGGTAGGCATCCGCCTTTTAGGGGTCCGTTACAGAAAGTCATGTGATCAGAAAATGCAGACATGCAAACGGTCACTTTGCATAATTCGGTTGCAGTGGCAGAACCATTACCAACACCTGAGATAGATTTGGGTTCAGAACCTGCAGAAAGTCGTATGCCGTGTGCCTGGCAGAACTTTTTTCAGATGTAATTACCACCAGAAGCACCTGTATCAAACATAGCTTTTGCATCAGCAGGGTGCCCGGGCTTACGGGGTACAACTACTTGTACCACAGACCGCATATGATGCCGCTTGGGTAATGCATGGTCCGGCGCAACTCTAGATGAAGCCACTGGCTCAGGTACATCTTGGCTACTAGCAGGTGGTGGTGCAGGGGATTTGGGACTATCAAACCACAGTGCAAATGTGCACCTACACCTCACTGCAGTTGCACCAGCTGGTTTACCAGTGACGGATTCAGAGAACAGTTGAGTGCCCACACAGTATGTGTGTAACAACTGCATGCCCTTGGTCATGCCAAGCATGTGACCAGGTTGTTTGAACGGCATGAGTACAGCTTGAGCTGCTTGTACCTAGCGATGTACTCGGCCCGCACACTGGAAGGACAAAGGCTCCAGAATACTGAATTACCATCTACAGTATCACTATCACCAAAAGGGTAATTAGGAGGCTCAGTAAAAGAAGGACACACAGCAATATGCTGATTAGCATACACATCCACAGAACATGGACGCGGCAGTTCACCCCGGATCTGCTGAAAAATAGCCTGAGAGACAGGCATGTGTGCCTTATCTATACCACAGTCTATAGCAGATTCAAAAAAGCCTCAGGAGCAGTGGGCACAGTATTGCCTTGCTGATGATACAAAGTATGGTACAACGGCTCAGAAGAGCCTGGCTCAGAGGAGCCACTCTCATTTGTCCCAGAGACATCAGTCTCAACTCCATTGCCCACAACAGCAGGAGCTGACTGAGGGGTCTTGCTGGCCAATGTTGTGCGGTCGGCAGCAGGTCCTTGCTTGAGCAACTGAGCAGTGGCGCTGTAGAAATAGCAACATCAGCAACAAGACTAGAAGTTAGAGAGTGTAAAGCGCTGTTCACAACAGCAGCATCTGGACACTGGAAAGTGTCAAGATGTGTATTGCAGGTTTGCAGGATTGCAGCCCTAATAGCAGCATCTGATAATACAGGCTGGGAGCCCAGAGGGGCAGCAGCTGCAGCAGCAACACAACTAGTCGAACAAGCTGCGGTAGATGCTCTGACAGCAGCAGTAATTACTGCGATTATAATTGAATCGCAATGCTGAACCACAGCATGGACCAGAGCTGATTTGCTGTCAACTTGGCTGCTCACCTAAGACTTGTACTGAGACATACCATCTTACCAGTCTCGTCCTTGTCCCAAGGTTTGTGACCCTGCTGGTTGCAGCGGCGGCAAACCACGTTAGCAGACTTCTGTACACCACCACCTGAGGGCTTAGACCACTTCTGCTTGTGGTGGCGCTTGCCATTGCCATTGCCGTTGCGCTGCTGGCCACCTCCAGCAGCAGCAGCAGTGGCAGCAGCAGCAGCCTTGGTCTGCTGCTTGGCATCATGCTCAATAGCATGAGCTAGGTAGCTGCTACGCCAAGCTGTGAACTGGTCAGCCTGCCAGGGGAGGCCACCATTGGTCTCCACCTTGTCCCTCAGCTCAGGCTGTGTTGATTTCTCAACATGGACCATGAAGGTCAAGTCAGGGCACTGGCTGCTATCTTCCAAGCTGGCCCTGAGCTCCTCCATGTCACGCAGCATAGCTACATGACCACCTTTGGACTGATACTTCTTCCAGCTGAAACCAAACTGTAACTCTTTCAGCTTAGCTTTGTCATTATCCTCAGCCTCAAACTTGAGGCCTTTGAATGATGTAAGTACCGTGTCCCAGGGCGCATTAGTTGCTGTTATCTCATCACCATCCTTGATGTTGAGTATCTGCAACAGCTTTCCCTGCACCTGCGGACTGACGTTGTCCAACAGGTGAATGCCTTTGCGCTCTACAGGCATCTGAACTGTCTGGCAGCTGATGTTGAACATATTCAGGAACTGCGTATGAGTAATAGTGCCTTCTTTGCCTGAATATATCTGTTTATCACCGAAGCCCAATGGCTTGTTGTAGGCTGGCGCTGCATCAACGTTCATAGGAGCAACATCGGCCCCGACTGCTGCGTCAGCTTCTAGGTCGGCCATATTCAATCCAGAGAATTCAAGATTCAATAATAATTCCGCTGTGCTAAGCGATAGGCACAGGAAGGACTTTTCCGCGACCAACTGTAGCGGGATGCGAAATGGAAGCGTGTGAAAATAATATTGATCCACAAGGGATACCCCTGAGGAGTGTATTCACCTAAGTGAGTACTTGAAGACTCCGCCTACGTTGCAAGGCACGCGTTGTTCTAGCCTGTCACCCAGTACCGGCGGTGCTCGTGTGTTACGGTATAATAGGGACATCGCGCCCTCGCTGGACATCCGTGGCAACGCCTATTGTAACACTGGTAGCGGATTCAGGCGGGATGGCTGAGTGGTTTGGCACCCACTTTGCAATCCCTAGGTCCTCGGTTCGAACCCCGGAGTGGTGACCCGGATGGTTCAGTTTACAAGGCGGTTGACCTCCCTACTGGCACGATTAAAGCAACAAGCTCAGGCTCTCCGAGTGGGCGCCGGGAGTCGCCAGATTAGGCGGGGGGGAGTGTTACGGTATAATAGGGACATCGCGCCCTCGCTGGACATCCATGGCAACGCCTATTGTAACATCGTGTCACTGACACGGCTGTCACGGCCATCTGGCCTGAGCACGATCCTTTCTAGTAACGTCCCGTTACAGCTGGTGCGCAATATACACTTCGCTGGCTGAAGCTGAGTAGGCATGACGTCAGGTAGATTGGGCAGAACATTCGTAACAGTCTGATTGCTGCAAGACACCAAAATATGTTGAATAATGCTGATTGCTGCAAAGACCGGCTGACGACACCATCAGGAGCGTCACAAAGAGTAATCTCCTGCAAACCTTCATGTGCAGTGTAAATGTTTTTTTACGGGAGAGGAGGGTTGTTACACGGGTTCACTTTCACCGTCTAAGATGGTAGTCTCCATACCCACATGAAAATGAAGTGGTTTCGCCAACCAACATGAAACAATGAATGATAACTAGATCATTCCTTGATGACATTAAAAGTGGAGCCCTCTCTCGGGATTTTTGTTGTTTTATGCAGCTGCATGCGCATGCAAATGATCATCACACAACATAGCCGTACACAAGCACACCACTCCACTGCCAATTAATATCAGCCATGAGTGTTCCAAGCCAATGCACTGTATAGATGGTATGGGCCCATTCAAAGGGCCAAGCCAAGTGGTACAAAGCAACTTGATAAACACTTCAGCACAAAATGATCATGATCATGAATGCGCCGTCCCGCCGGGGTCCTGACACTCTACAACACCTTTAGACTGTGAGGATTCAATCTGCATCCACTGTTGTGTGGATATGCAGTGCTGCAGAGTTATGGATTGTATTCTATGCCATGTCGGACACAATGATTGTGGTGGCTCACCTCATTTGAGGCTTGTTTGAACAAGCAGTGCCAGATTGCATGCATTATGATGCCAATGTTCTCGAATGCCTAGGCAGTTGCCAATTGCATGTATCATACATGACATGGTGTGCAACAATGCAATGGCCCAGCAGGTGCATATAGATTATGTTGCACAACAGAATGCTCACCAATTGTTGCCATTCCCAAACCCATCATCATCGCCTTCCAACGCGCATGTGGGACTCTTTTGCACACTCCTTTTGCTCTTTCCAATCTTGGCCCCAACAACCCTGTGGCTCTTGGACTTGCGTGGTGTTTTTCCAATTGGAGTTTTGACGGCTTTCCTGTCACTCTTGTCAACATCTGATATGCCCATGCTCCTCTGCTGGTGGCGAGCGGTGAATCTTCTATGCTGCAGTGGTTGATGTTGCTGGCTCTGTTGCTGCTCACTGAGGATGGCAGGACGTTGCTGTTGTAGCTGATGATGCGCATTCATCAAGGTTGTGGGAGCCATGCTGACTTGGTTGTGATAATTGGGCATTGCATGACAGCTTCCTTGGGCATGGCCACACATGAGCACAGCTGGTTGACCAGGCGGCCGGGGGGCAGGTGCATGAAGCCTGGACTGAGTGTTGTACGGTGCATGGAGGCTGTTGCGGGGAAGTTGCCCATCTTTGGCCGTAGACCTTGGCCTAACCAGTGGTTGGTGCTCATCAGCAACATATGCTGCCATTTGACATGGCTTTGCAGCAGCTGCAACATGGTGACTTTGGGTTTGTGGACCAGCTCGTGGCAAGTGGTGCTTTTGCAGGTTGCTTGGTAGCTGCTTGGTGTGTGGAACAATCCCATGTTGCTGATGTTGATGGTTGTGCTGCTGGTACGGTGGTCCAGGGGCAGGGTTGCTTGACGGCAACTGCGATGGTTCCATGATGGGTTCTACTGTTTTGAAAGCACCATCATAGGTTGTATATGCTGGTAGTGCTTGATCTACACACCAACCTCTGCTTGGCATGCCATTTGAGTTGAAACCGCCAACCGCACTGTTGCTATGCATGCTGAAACCTTCATGAGTTGGCCCCGCAGTGTCAGCATTCAGATAGTTTGTGGCATTATTGTCTACTTTGGTTATGCATGCAGATGTTGATGGCACATGCGAGTACTCAGTATTGCCCCTATGCAAATGCCGCATCACCAAACTGTTGTTGTGCCTTTGCTGAGTTTCTTCAATGAATACTGCAAGGCAAGCAACAACATGATATTTCAAGTCAACATTGCAGGTCGGCAAGAACATATCAAGTAGAATCAGTATGTAGTCAACTCAATAGTATTAGTACTGTGTTGAATGACACATGACAGTTTGCCAACCATGTATGATTTTGCTGATGTTCTTCTTCACTGTTTTCATTGTATATTGTTATATTGTTTGGAATTAAAACAAAGTGGTGCTTGTCCCATTCTGTAGTACTGATAATACATGTTGACCACTGTCTACAGGCAATTAGGTTATGACCATGAGCGCCAGCAGCATCTGGCAATCTGAATATGTCTTCACCTTTGTGTTTGCTGGGCACCAGCATGCCACCGCTCCTGCTTGGCACACTCTCTTTGATTTCTTGAACCAACACTCGCTGCTGCAACATATGCTCAGGGGCATCAGTTGTCTTCTGCAGGACTGTCTGTGACACAACTGTCTTGCTGACAATCATGCAGGCCCGAGGCCGCATTCTGCTGTCGCTCAGAGCTGCAACAGTGAGAGGGTGAGGACTGCTGGTGGTGGCGGTAACATCAGTACGCTGCAGGTGGTTGCCCATGAAGTGGGTTGATCCGGTAGATAGCGCACTGCTGCCAACTTCTTTCACCTCATCAATGGTACCATCGGCATTGACGGCTGCTGATTTGGCCGTTGCTAAGCAATGTGCAGGGCGTGCATAATTCAACAGCTGGATGGGCCGATACGGGTCATCAGGCTCCTCTACATAATGCCGTTGTTGACATTGGTATTGTCCCTGTGGTAACTGTTGCTGAAGGTTGTTGATCGGGACTCTCTTTTCATAAGTATTTTGTCTTGGCGTTTGCTGTTGTTGACATTGTTGCTGCTGCTGCGTGTACATTTGAGCTGAGCAGTTGCTGCTGTGACTTTGCACTGTTGGCCGGACATTGCTGGCATTTGCAGTTATGTTTGATGCTGCACACACGGCTCCCGCCGACTGTTGGTAGGTTGCTGCTGAGAGCAGCAAGTCACCAAGATAGGATTGAGTACCAGATGCTGGATTAAGAGCAG
This sequence comes from Coelastrella sp. MACC-549, assembly GCA_018290735.1. Classification (NCBI taxonomy): domain Eukaryota; kingdom Viridiplantae; phylum Chlorophyta; class Chlorophyceae; order Sphaeropleales; family Scenedesmaceae; genus Coelastrella; species Coelastrella sp. MACC-549. Next base: position 6,485 of record JABEVS010000315.1, read on the forward strand.
CAGTTGGTACCGGGAGAGCTGCAGGTGGGATTTTGTCAACAGTAGAAGATGCCTTTGGCTCAACAGGTGGCAAGCCCAAAGCTCTGATGGTCTTGTTGAGGTCAGCCAGCTCAGCTTTCTGCACAACAAAGGGTAGGAGACATGTCAGCTTCATAGCATACGCGATGGATCTGCAATTTTTACTTGTGTGAGGTGACAAGACAGCACTCTTTGGTGTGTTGATGGCAAGCACTGGTCCAGTGCTTGTCTCCAGGAGTAATTGTGTTGAAGACAAGCATTGGAGTATATTGAGCCTGCTTCACAAGGCAGATGCCGCTGGTGCACAATCTACGAGCCATCTGCACTATTTAAGCTGTATGTCCTTACCTTCCTTGCACATTCTTGTTGCCACTGCTGAAACTCAGCTTCTGCTCTTGCCAATTCAATCTCCTGGGCTGTGATGCTGCATGATGAAATCATGGTGGTAACCACAGAAGCAGCAGCAATGCCAAAAAGAAGGATAAGCAGTATTGGCGGAACATGAATAATTGATTAATTCTGATGGTGGCTGCCTCTTCATTCTGCAGAAAGCTGAACGTGTATTTGCAGGATTTGATGCAGTGAGCATGGTGGGCAGTAGCTCAGAAACTTGGCACCCAAGCAGTTTTGTACCTCAATAATGCAGGCAGAAGCACTGTACTATCCTCGTGTTCCTATACAGCACACATGATGTGCACAGCCAATAGTAGCAGGAAACACCAGCTACATTGATGTGATGCATCAGGCAGCGTTGGTTCAGCAGGCTGCTTGGTGCTGCACATGGGCCACACCTGCACTGCTGCTTGATAATGTCCTCCTCTCGCTGCAATAGCTGCTGCCTCATCTGTGACAACTGTTGTGCAACGGGACCCTCATGTTGCTCCTTGTCCAGTTCCAACATGAGGTCATTGCTGAGACTGGACTCAGCAGCAATCTGACACTTGAGGCCTGCAGCAGAAAGGGTCAGTGAATAGAGCTAACCACAAGATGACAATGGCAAGGTACTATGATGCATGTTCAATGACTCAACTGTCGCGCGTCCAGCGCTGGACAACAGGCTAGCCTGTTACAGCCCCTGGTGTGCGGACAGCAACACATCTGCAAGTGCCAGCATGCTGTCCAATCATCATCACATGTGCTACTGCAGGCAGCACGTACCTTGTATATCGGAGTTGCTGTACACAATCTTCTGATGTAGACCTTTGATTGCGGATTGCTGCTGACCAAGTTGCTGGCGCTTTGCATGCAGCAGGTTCAATGAGGACTTCAGCTCCGTCTCTGCTGCTTGCTCCTGTTGCTGCATGCATAGATCCTGCCCATCCAACTTGCTCTTCTTGAATGTGGCACAGAAGCTGTCACTTTGTGCTTCAAACTCATCTACCAAGTCCCAGACTTCTTGCTGCAGCTGCGCGATGGAGTTCTGCAAGGATTTATGATACCGTCATTATGGGACACATGTAATGGATGCTAGGCTTCCTGGTCAGTTTTGATCATGCAGCTAAAGATGCAAACTCATGCATGCAGCAGTTGCTGCTTGGAACGGCATCTGCAGGCTTCAGCGCTTATTGTTATGCCACATGGGCTGCACTGATAGAAGCGTGCATAATTATGTGCAACCGACAGCAGGATTTGCTATCTAATGACTATGCGTACAAGCTGACTTATCACAAAAGTGGTTGAAAGCTGCACCCTGCAAGTGAACTGTCTTCACCTCTAAGGTGCTCCCATGTCAGACACATCAACATGCACTGGGCTTAAATGCCATGCTGTCAGCAGTGCTGAGCTGCTAATAATCGCTCACTTGCAAGGCCTGCCTGCGTGCAAAAGCGTGACGTTTTTGCTCCATCAGGCACGAGTATATTGCTTGTAGGTCATCATGCTCATCCTGATGGTGGAAAAGCTGCTCCTTGGCCTCTGCTATCTGGCCCTGCAGCTGTTGAGTGCGCTGACGATGAGCAGCAGCCTTGCTTCGTAGCTGGCCACACAGGCCCAGCTCATCCCTGATCTTTGCATCTAGATCAGCTAGCCCCTGCTGCACAAATGCCAATCCATTCGTAACTTTTCCGAGATCCATGGCTGGTGCTGAAGGGACCTGAGTCTTCTGCCAAAGGACCATGTAACCTTGACAGTCTTCCGACACCTAATGCGCATGCAGTGTTGCTGTACTTGCGGGAAAGTAACACATCGTTCAAACGCTTCAAGCTCCAAGCTCCCAGCTTGAAGGCGAGCAAGAGTATGCGTGAGGTGCGCCAAGCATTGAATATGTCGTGAATTGAGTGCTACATCAAAAGCTGTGTTTGCCTGCGTGTTCGTTATTTTCATGAGCAAAACTTAGGCGCCCTCCCAATCCCTCTATAGCGTCTAGCGACTGACGTCTCCAAGTCACAACAGACCCAACAGCGTCTTGGTTTTAAGTAGTTCGCGGCCTTTGAGCACAAACCTCGCTGGAGGCCTGGGCCCTGCTTGCAGGACAGACAGCACTGTCACCGAGCATTTGCGTGCATGAAAGAACGGCTGATGGCCCACAATTGCAAAGAATGGCTGTGGGAAGTATATCAGCATAATGTGAGTCGATGGGTCTCAGCTTCTTCACAACTATTGGCAGCTTTTAGTCGCCTTTGTGCAGGTGTATGACTATTTTGGCTGCCCGGCAGCCATCGCAGTGTGTTGCATAAAACGTCTCAGGCAGAATCCAAGAAGTGTACTGTTAACATATTATGCTGCATCAGTGCCACACTGGACTGTGGGGTTCCCTAAGATCTTGCGTAGTGCTGGCACAGTGTTGACAAGTGTTAAGGTGCAACAATGCAGCGGGCTACCGGAAGAGAAGGCCTGCACAGCTATTTCAGGGGTCAAACGCGCAAGAACGACCTTACGGTGAGTAGCACCAGTATGATGTTTTTGACAGCAAATCTCTGTCCAGTGCGCCACCAGGTGCCGTTGTCTCCTGCATTGTGTGCAGTGAAAGCAAGCAAATGCCATTTCTGCTGCATGGTTTCGTCTCTGCTTGATGTTTACCTGCTCTGCACATGTGGATGCAGCCTGAGATAATGAACATGATCAGTGATGTTGTAAAAGCTGTCATCCCAGAAACACCCAGCACAAGACACTGCGACATCAGCGCTGACAGCGCACAGGACTGGGCTATTGACAAACAGCAGTGTGTGACATATCTTTATTGCCAGTGAGTGTTTCAGATCTTGCTGGCAGTGATTCCACAAAGCATTGCTGCTCGAAAGCCTTGAGGTTGCATGCAAAGCATATCTTATAGTATGCTTGCACAGGGCTGTGTACGCAGCTATTGGTGGCAGCTTGTTGGTTTGCACACCACAGAGTACTCATATGCCAACATGCTGGCATGGTCAGCGCTGACCATTATAATCTTGTATTATAGCATTGGCGCTGATGATACTGTAGGGTTGCAGAACACCTGCTGCAGAAGCTGTTTTCTCAGCAGCAGTCATCGCTACCAGAGACTTGTGAAGCAGCAGCTAAGCGCTTCAAGGGGCTGGTGAGAGCTGCACACAATCCCGAGTGCTATGAGTTGATGAGGTCTCATGAGTTTCACCTGCCGCTGGTTGAATGTGCACTGCATGTAGTGGCTTACATCACACAGGTGTGCAGGACACAGAGTGTTTGTACGCAATCATTAGCAGATGACACTAGTGTGTGAGTCATTATCTGAATAGGCAGTGTCCTTTTAGCTGTTGACGGTTTCAGCAAAATATGTTGCCTGCTTCAAGTCGGGATAGGATGGGCCGCTGCTGATTGCGTGTTGCAAGTGGTTGGATGCTGCTGCACTCACAATCGAATTCTGTTGGGCAAGCTTATCACATAGCTGGCATGCGAGCAGTAGGGGTAGTCGACAAACACTCCAAGGCAGCCCATCTGGCTTGGTTGACGCTTATTTGCGCCCGCTTGATGATTGCTGATGACAGGGACCTGAGCAGCAGTACCCCTGGGCAACAGGAATCCTGCAGCGACAAAGCTATGCACCCACTCTGTGGTGGGCAGCCAGGTGAGAAAAGGCTCCAGGTACATCTTGCTGTCCAGTGGATCTTGCATCAGTCAAGTTTACACAGGCATAAATGCAGCAGGACGTTGCAGGGGCATTTATTGTTTAACCCTTTAGGGGGCCCAAGGCTGGGCTTGCCTCCCAGGCTGTTGTGTGTCTGCAGGAGCTTTCAAGCATGCTTCAGCCCTGACAGCGGCTTCCCCATGCCCTATGAATTGCAACAACACTTACAACAGATGCAGACAGTGCTGCTGGATCAGCCACTGCTGGCCACAGGCTCGCTTATGTACAGCATCATGGAGCACGGTTAGTTTGCTTTGCTTGCAGTTGCTGTTTGCCGTCCGACATGCTCTGCCATATGAGCATCAGACTGCCTTTGAACCTGATCAGAATGTTCCTTGAGTTCGTCAGGATCGTCACCACTGCTGAATTCACCACATGCTCACCCTGCTGAGCTGCTTTCAGGTGGTGGTGGCAGCTGTCACGATGGAGATATGGGCTTGGTGGCTGAAGTGCTCAGAGCATATGCTGAGCAGGTAATAGTGTGCACAACCTGCACAGCAGTCATAAATTGCCGCTGTGGCACTGTAACGCTAGCTGGTACAGTGCTATGGTACTGCTAGGAACCGGACCATTCCTTAGGCCAATCTTGTGACTTCTGTGTCATACATGACTGTTATGACTGCCAATGAGCATGTGTTGCCGCTCGTTGGCAGTCATAACAGTCATGTATGACACAGAAGCTGATAACGGCTGCTGAGTTGCTTGCAACTTATGCTGTGCAATGAATGCCCTGCGTATTGTCCTGATAAATTTGTCGCAGGCCTTGCAGAGGGCTCAGCTTGTAGGCTGGCGACTGCAGCAGCAACAGCAGAAGCAAGTTGCTGACGCCTCGCGGCGGGTCGGTCCACTACATCAGCCAGCAAGCCAACAGCAGTTGCCGGACAATTTTCATGAGCAATGCGCATGGCTGATGGATCGGCTGCTGTTTGAGCACCTTGATGTGTGCTTTGGTCAGCACATGTCAGTGGTGGTCGCTTGCGTTGCTTATTTGGCAGCAAAGTTGCAGCAGGTCAACATCGCCTTCAAGCGCATCACAGAGGTATGGCACAGCTAAATGACAGTCGTAGCAACACCCAAGTGCCTTGCAGGGTAACATTGAGACGACATCACCACGCAGTCACTGCAATTGATTTGATACCCAGCATGAGTGCGATGTTGGCTGCCTTCTGTCCCTACTGCTTATTGTATTGTCTGATGCTTGCATATGCCAAGCAGCATTGCATAACAGAACACGGGGGTTCCCACTGGATGCACCTCAGGGGCTAGGTTGTGTTATATGATGTAGTAAGGGAAATGCTGCTAGTGACTCAGCATGCGTTCTTCCCTGCAGGTTACACAACTCTGTGCCAGTCACACGCCAGCTGCAGTGTTCCAGCACACCGAGGTCCACTCTGGGCAATCAGCAGCAGGATCAGGGGCCTGCAACCAACCACAGCATGGAGACATCAGGATGTTTTACAATACAAGGTCAATTGACGCCAGCACATCCAGCAACTTACACGCCTAATCTTCTAGCCTCAAATCCAAAAGTCACTGACTTCAAGATGATGATCATCTGACCAATGATGGGCACTGATGATCATGTGGCATAACTTATGCACGCTGCGATGTCTCCAAGTTGACAAAGGCTTTTGTTGACGATGCAGGTTTCTGCCATCCATGGAGCCAACAGTAAGGCACTACATGCAGGATTACGCAGAGTTGGTACAGACCATCACAGCAGCAGCAGATGATGAATGCAACGGCCGCAATTGCAATACTGGTCAAGATGCAGCCGTGGTGGTTGCTGCTCCAGGTATTGCAGTAAGTAGGCTACCGCTGGCTGGCCTTGCACGTAACCCCCTCGCTCAAGGTACTGCAGCAATCGTCCTGCCCATTGCAGGAAAGGCATCAGCGTGCAACAAGAATGGCAATGGGGCTGGTGGTGCTGAAGGTGCATATGCTGTCTTGGACACTATTGGTGCGGAGAATGAGAGGCCTGTACCCGCAATCACATATGGTCATAAACATTCACTTGCCACCCTGTATGGTGTGGCTGACCAATCAAGATCATTGATAACAGGTGTCACACCAGCCAGGCACATGCGTTGAGGGCACACTTGAAGTGGGTTGCTTCTGTGTACCGTCAGGATAGCAGTAGACTCCATCAGTGATGAAGTGCTGGGGCTGGCAGTCACTGAAGGCTTTAGGCTAAAGCCACCGTAAAACCATTTCTTTGTTTATCTGGAATAGACTTCAAGCCTGAGTTAGGGTGTGGTACCTGCTGTGTACACATGTGGCACTGCCTGCGTGATTCGATACTTTGGAAGGGAGCCCCGTCCCAGCCTGGATGCACGGCATGCCATATGATATGTGCATCATGATGCCTGTGACATCGTCTTTCCCCCACGACTGATGCCTGTCACAAAACAAACTGGAGACTAAACCCCGCAGAGTGTTGAACGTGTAATCAATGCAATATTCCAATTATAAAGCTATTCAATGTTCATAATGCCACCCGGACGCCAACAAATGAACGTACAGCACCACATGCTGGTGCTTCCTGTACCCACCAAATCATGGCTGGCTGCCTCGTCCATGCCTAGTTGAGACTATTTTGATCTAGGTGAGCGACATTGAGCTGACTGCACAATCAGCAACAGCAATCCAGCAAGATGCAGCACACAGTGTGTGGTCTGCTGTGAATTTGCCAAGAAGGCAGAGCGATGCAGTTCAAAGCACAAAATATACACATGGAGGTATACACAAAGCTGCAACTCAGCTGACATGTGTGAAAGCAAGCCAAACTATGCAGCAAGTGCTTAGCTGCCTGCTGCAAATGTGCAGCATTCCTCGCATGCATTATTCAATGCATGCAAAAACAATGTGCGGAAGCATTTGAAACTGTAAAAGTGCACTGTAGAGCAATCCGTGTGCACGACAGAGCCATAAAGTGGATGTGACAGCGTGTTTGCGCAATATGCTGGCCGGGTTTAGATACTGCCGTCGTGTTCTGCACGTGGGCAACTTGCGAGTAGAAAGTACCGATGCCATTGGTTAACCAATCGATTATCATGTGGTTGCTGTCAACCATGACTCAACCATGAAGTGGACCACATGGTCTGATCAGACCGGGCATGTTACTCTGTGTTCAAGTTCACTCCCTGCCAGGACCTGAATCTGCTTTGAAAGGTTACAACATCAATATGAAAGCAATTTTGCTTTTGAAAAGCAGGGGTTCCCTGTAGTGCCACAAATTCACTAAAACATCATGGCGGTCTCAACCCCTGCCTGTAGACAGGCTGGAGACCTCCAGCTAGGCCAGTGATTCAATAAATCCAAGAAAAGTTTTCTCGACTCCCGTTGCCCAGTGCAGAACTCCACAAGATGAAGGGATGTTCTTGAACGTGTTCTCGGGTAGAAGTGTAGCTAAACCTCGTTTACCGGGTGAAGTTACAGGGGGTCTGGCTGGCCAGGTGTGTGGAAGCAGAGTGAACCCTAGAGGCAGGCCTTCGCGTGGTTCAACAAATTTGGAAGCGAACTCGGTTCAGTGGGTATCATCAATGGGCTATGGCTAATGGGCAACTTATATATACAGTGGGTATCATTAATATGATAAAGATTCGATCTGATGTTATTGATTGAGTCGAGGCGTTGCCAATCTCGTTGAGCAAATTAGCAGCCGTTGCTGATGCCAGGCTGACAGGATACCAACTGGTGCACCTGCAGGTGTGCAAGTAACACCCCTATCGCGATGTTGGCTCCCTGAAAGTAATCACAGCGGCATTGCGTCACAGAGCCATCATATGTCGCGGCTGTGCATGCGGCTGTAGGCTCTGCCACTGGCAGAGTGATATCCATGCCCAGACAGCAGAAACTTTCCGACCATGATGGTATTGTACAATACTACTACAGAAGATTTACTTCAAACATGTTTCTCACACATGCCACCAAGGGGCCATATGCAACAACATACTTGATTGTCTCCTTTGGCGCATGACCAACAGATGGTGCAATCAGTGACTGGCAGAACTGCATCATGCATGCATGATGATCATGAACATATTCAGCAGCTTTCAAGCATGCCAGGGCTGCTAACACCAGCTCTTGAGCAAGCCCCCGCAGACCATTTTTCGCAACCTCAGGCAGTTGCAGCCTCATAGCGCTTGCCCACGTTGTCCCAATCAATGAGGCTGTCAACAAAAGTCGTCATGTAGTCAGGCCTGCAAGGCAATTTGAGCAAGAAAGTGTCATAAGCAACATGCATCCTTGAGGCGAAACACATGCGTCTTTTTGAGCTGTTTCAAGCACGTGAGGGAGCAGCAAGCTGCCCAGCAAAAACTGCCACATATTACAAGCCAAGTAGGCAAAGCTGGCAGCCTGGAAGCCACCCATTTGCTGTGCTTACAGTGCGATATCAAACAGTACTTCCTGGCAACACACACCTTCTGTTCTGCACATCCAGGTAGTATGCATGCTCCCAGACATCCATTGTCAGAATGGGTGTCTTGCTCTCCTCCACCAGGGGTGTCACGGCATTGGGGGTCTTCTCAATAGACAACTTGCCAGACTTGTCAGTCACAAGCCATGCCCAGCCAGAGCCAAACTGAGTAGCACCTGGGAAAACGCAAGAACACACACTGCTAATATCAGGGTCTGTGCTTGGACCCTGTGAAGCTTGGAGATTGTTATGGAGCTTATCCATGGCCAAGCTCTAACCCTTTGTAAGAAATATTTGATGGTACACTGGATGCCGAAGGATAACAGCTTACTAGCATTCTGGTGGCTGAAGCAAAATGCTCCATTTACTTGTCACCCTGAGTGCTTGTGGATATCATCCCAGAGCAAGTTATGACGCATGGAGACAAGATGATGCACATACCAACACGCTGAAATGCCATTGGTCTATTTGCCGCAGCAAGCAGCCTAAAGCAGAGTGACAAGCACATACGGCAGTGTCCTGATTTGAGCTGCTGCTTTAATGGTCGTCTGCACAGTCTACCTCGAGCCTGGTGCTGGATGCTGCAGTTGCTATGTAACATGGACAGATCAGCAGCATATCAGCATGATAAGAGAGTGAAAGCTTCCACACAGCCTTGCCTGCATTCTTGAACTGTGCCTTGAACTCATCCAAACTGCCAAATGCTGCATTGATGGCCTCTGCTAGTTTGCCGCTGGGTGCACCACCGCCATTGGGTTTCATGCTCTCCCAAAAGAAAGTGTGGTTCCAGACCTAAGACGTGCGGCATGCCAGGATTAGAACAGTACTAGTGAATGGAGAGGCCAGGGTATTGCATATAAAGCTCAGCGTACATAACAAAACATCGGAATAACCTGTACAGCAGCCATGAGGCAAGGTAGACTGAACCATTTAAGCTGCAGGTGCAGGCTGAGGCAGCTGGCACCGTTGCAACCGAAGAATGCTGCTATACAATGCATGAGTGCCGCCACCATTGCTCATGGTGTTCGATGATGCATAGTAGGAGCCCTGTGACTTGCACTCAAGCACATAGCAACATTTGCTACATTTGGGTTTGGTAAAAGTGGCAGTTACGGCTCCACATAACTTAATCGGGTGGCCCTGTAATACCTGAGCAGCATTGTTGAACACTGCTGTAGGGCTGCCATTGTTCCAACTCTCCTGAATAACCTCCTCAAGGGTCTTGCTCTCCAGATTACTGCCAGCAATCTGCTTGTTCATATTATCCAAGTATGTCTGATGGTGCTTGCCTGCACACAACAGCCAAGGTGGTGGTTGAGAACAGAAGGGATATACGTCAGGGCAGGGATATACGTCAGCATGCGCATGTGAAGCTGAGCTACTTGGAAGATGTCTTATGTGGCGTGTGGCCCCTTTCAGCAACCATTGTCCATAATCAGCACTGTGTCAGTTCGAAACTAGCGGTCTGTAGCAGGTTAATGATCGCTGTGTCGACATCGCATGCATTGCTTACCATAATGAAACTCCAGCGTCTTCTGAGACATGTGGGGCTCCAAAGCATTTATAGCATACGGAAGAGGGGGCAGCTGGAATGGCATGGTGCAATAAGAAAGGAAAGGTCTACAAGGATCTGTTCCAAGGAGCTTGCACCTGTGACAAGTGCGATGCAGACGTTTGTGCGCAAGGTTGCTACGTTTTACAGGCATACGCTTAAGAGCGTGCATGCCTTCCACAGCGGGGAACCGCACCGCTGTCATGTCACCGGTGGAACCTAGACTAACCGCAAGTGCTTATACTATTATAGTCGTGAAACAGATAGTCACACATACCTCATACTGTGCTGATATCATCAAACCAGGTCGTTCCTATAGACGAACGCAGCTGCTGTCCCATATTGTGGAGGATGTACTGATGTCACTCGAGCGAGAGGGACACTCCTTTGGTTGCTCTTGGTCCAGGCACAACTTGTCAATCACGCAGGGCACACACCATGTTAGGGTTAACAACGATTGAAGCTTTTCTCACCTGTAGTAAATGCCTTTGGTCATCACTGCAGCCTACCACTGCCGTAGTGCCAGGTCTGCTGCTGTGAAGCTGCCAATCCAGAGGGATCATTTAAGACAAAGCCTATGCCGTGCACAGCATCGCGTGAGTACTACTAGTAGTATCAGAACTGCATAAAGTATGAGGTGGGCCCTGAGGCAGAAGTGAGACTTAACTCAAGGCACCTGGCAGTCGCCTGATATATAAAGTTGTAGATTGCATGAGTGTAACCCGCCCTTTTGCGAGCCAAGTGCAGGCTCATTGGGCATTGCACAATATCACTGTTGGTCAGTCACCCCTACAAGTTGCGTGAAGGCTTTCTGGCACATGTGCACCTGTACTAGCTATTGTGATACATCTTGGGTTACCTGCATGCCATGTATGCACACTGCAGAGGAAACATAGTGGAAAATTGCTGCCAGGATACGTATCCCAAGTGGTATAGTGAGGAGACACCAGCATGGACTCCCGGATTGAGTCACGTGATGCCATCCACCTCATGTGCAACATCCACTGAATGATGATTACTGAGTGCCCTATGGTGGACTCAAATGAACTCAAGCCATGCATGTATATGTCAGTACGTATCAGTACTTCTAGTTTCTGGCTGACCACTAGGATACTGTGATGCCAGTTGCTATCTCCTTGCTAGCTTTTTGCCCCCAGCGCACCGTATGCCACCTCTTTGACCACTTGTTTTCCTTGTTGACCATAGCACCACCCTCTGCAGCCGAACCATGCTTTGTGTGGCCACAAGGACTGCTGCGGGGGCACAACGCTGTAGGTGACGTATCACCAAGTGGTTTGACTGACTGAGTCCTGGAAGACGCAAGGGTTGTTGAAGTACTCTTACCACCCTTGATCTCTCTTGCATCCGCCTTGCTGAACCATGTGAACATTTTATATCGTGTAGGTGCAAGTGCCTTTGTTGCTGCCTTGCCATCGGGTTGCAGGATCACCGCTGGCTCTGGAAGCGCCTCTTGTGCATCAGTTGTGCTGCAGCTGCTCCCTCCTGCTGTTTTGAAAGCAATGCCGTCTTTTCCAGGTTTATTAGGAAGGAACAAAGCTGGAGCTGCAGCAGCAGCCTGCAGTGTGTTTTCTGCAGCTTCAGCCCCAGTCAGATGCTGCTGTTGGTGCAACCAGCTGGAGCGGCGACAGCCAGCTTCTTCCACTGGGTTGGGTGCATCAGCTGGAACTGCTGCAGATTCCGCCGATGATGTTGCCATTACTAAGCTGAGGCCCGCCTTAACTGGCAAGCACCCTGCTGCTGAGCCTACACCAGTCAAGAAGGGGTTTGTGTCGTCATGCTGTGCTGCAGCTGTGGTCAGTGATGTTGATTTGGCCTCATCTAGGCGTACAAGTTGGACTGTATCTTGCTGTTGAGCCACTGCTCGTGTGGAAGACAGACTGCCAGGTGCTGCATTCACTGGTGCTTTCTTGCCTTGTGGTCTGTGCGATATGCACAGTTCAGTGCTATTTACAAGGCAATGCACAGCTGCTGCTGGTGCTGCAGAGACAGAGGCTGAAACTGCTGCTACCGCCTCCATGGCTGCCAGCTGTTTTCCAAGTGCCGTCATCTGTGCTATTTCAGGTTGCAGATGCGCCAGAGAACTCATCAGGTCGCCCTGGAACACACACAAGCAGAAGTCTTTGTCCTACAACCCAGTCCTTTGCAACGTCTGACACTGAGCATGCCCCCATGAGATGTTATAATGCCACCATGTGCCACAACATATGCACATGAGCAACCTTTGTAGTACCAGACTTGCCGTGAAGTGGTATAATGGCAGTCTTGATGCGCTGGTGTCCTCCTCCAAATCAGTATGCAAACTGAGATGGGCTGACAGTCCATACCTGCAGTGAGTCCACTTGCTGTTGGATTTCCTTGGTGGCAGCAGCAAGCGCAACCATTCTGGTCTCCATGAGCTGCTGTTCCTCCTGCATGCTTTCAAGCGCTGCTGCAACATGGTGCTCGCTTTCAAATTGGCTCTGCCTGGCAGCTTCCTCGGCCAGAGCTGCTTCCCTGCATATGCAGTGAGCTGTCATGGCTGTAACAGTAGGGATCAATGACTCTGCTGACAGCAGCATGAGACTGTCAATCCTGCTCCCGCACATCCTGATAAGATTGATCCTTAGAGCAGTGCTGAGGAGCTCCTGCTGAGGCAGCTGTACCTGATCTGCAGGAGCTTGTCTTCCCTTGCTTGAAGCTCCTTGTGTTGTTCAGCTAGGCGCTGCACTGCCTCTCGCTCAGAGGTGCACATGCGAGCACGTTCAACTTCCCAGGCAGACCTGCAGTCATGACCAGACTTCGGCATCAACAGTGGCATTAGCAGTGGCATTGTAATGATGCCCTGCAGTGTACAGATTACGTGCATTCATCCCATTGCAGCAACCCCCATGCAGCTAATGGCCCATTGTTAACTGCTCAAAAACATCAATACTATATATAGACCTCAGCAAACCCCAAGTGTGCACATAATTAACAGCATTGAACTCTAGCATCTGTGTCTTCAAGTGCTCAGATGCGCCGGTGAGGTCACCTGGGTGCACAGCAAAGTGTGCAGCACACCTTGCAGACTCATTCTCCATCTTCATGGCGGCAGCTGCTGCCTCCCATTCTATTTGCAGATGTTCAACGGCAGCTGAAAGTGTGCTCATCTGGTTTTGCAGCTTGGTCATGCTGGTTGCCATGGCCAAGTAGTCAGCTGCAGACTTCTGAGAAATCAGGGGGCCAGCAGACAGGACACCAGATGCTGGCCTGCGCCCGGGGGGGGGGGGGGGGGGGCACCGGCCCCCACCCCACAAGGGGAGATTTAACATCACAGAAAGAACAAAACGCCGCTTTAAAAAATCATTTTTAAAGACAAGTGGGGTAAATGTGGCATTATGGTTTTGTAGCATTGGATTAATGGCCGCTAGTTCTTGTTGTTTATTTTAAACACAAACCGATCAAAT
>JABEVS010000315.1:20008-76115 GCA_018290735.1 Coelastrella sp. MACC-549
CCTGGCGTGCTCGTGTAAGCTTCAGTCTATGCTGTTGGTGCGGTGCGGCGAGTCAGCGGAGTTGGCGCGTGTGGTGGGGGGGGTGGGGGGGGGGGCGGGGGGTGGGGGGGGGGGGGGGGGGGGGGAGCGGGGGGGGGGGGGGGGGGGGGGGGCGGGGGGGGGGGGGAGGGGGGGGGGGGGGGGGGGGGGGGGCGAAACGGCACAGCACCTCAAGATGCGACTTTACAATCCAGAAATGAATCATGACGCTGTTATAAAATGCACTTTGTAACGTCCTGAGGCGTATTGTGCCATGAATGTTTCCTGAAATCAGAGTATTGTGCCACAGTGCTTTCTGTTACTTTGAACACCAAGCAGCCAATGACTCACAGCTGCAGTCCATCTTACAGACTATCTTACAGACTACATACCTGCAGCTGAAGATGTCTTTGCCACCTGAGAGCAGACTGAACGCTGTCTGCAGTGTTGACACCTGCTGTAGCAGTTCACACATCTGCGTACGCTGCTCCACCACATCCTCAAGCCTTGGGAGTGTGGCCTGCGGTCCATAGCCGCAGCAGTGAGCACACAACAGCACTGGCAGAACCCCAAAAATACACATCCCAAAGGTGCATGCCAGCGCCATGCACACATGCAGAGGATGGTTGGAGAGTATGGGGTGATGCTGCTCAGGCCACAGTGCCTTGCAAACCTCTGGGTGCTGGCAGTGGAAAGTAGCTTACACCTGTCAGCAGAAAGGGCAACAGCCAGACTTACCTGTATCTCATCCAACTGCTGTTCATGCTGCTGCAGGCAATTGCTGGTGCTCTCCATGAAGGGCAGTACTGCCTCCTCAACTGCCCCTCCCTGCAGAGTCTTGCTGCTGTCAATGCCACACACTGACAACGACAAGTCTGCAACACGTTGCTTGAGCTCATTCATCTCATCCTGCAGTTCACTGACTCTGCAGGAGGAGACTGAACCTGTATTGGCTGCCTGTTCTGCTAAAAGCCGTGTATTCTGCAACACAGAACAACCTTGGAGAGCTGCTAGGCCTTTCTCATCACCAGCAGCTGTTGACTGTGCCTTCTGTAGACCCAACAGGATCAGCTTCATCTCAGCCAGATCAGCCTCAAGCGCTTCTAATCGCACTGAGGAAACTGCAGCTTGTTCTGCACCATGATTAGATGCATAACAACATGCAGCTGTGCTGTGCTCAAGCTCAGCAGACACCCCAGGTTGTTGCTGTATGGTCAGCAGCTGCTCCTCCATGCCCTGCATTGCTGTCTCCAGCGTTGACAAGCGTCCATCAGTGACTGCCATGTCGGCACGTATCATAGCCACCTGACACTCATCTGGCAGATGAGCAACAGCAGAAATTCAGATACATACTGCTGCTCAGCATCGTTGTTAGAATAATGACTGAATCATGCTGCGGGCCTACCAATGTTGCGAAGCTCTCAGGCTGGCCTAAGCAGACACAGCATTGATGGTTCTTAACCTGTTGCTTAGTAAGGACAGCTCGTGGCGAGGTGTTGCTTCAAGGCAAGTAGAGGCAATGCTGTGCTGCTGATCAAGGACCGTTCTGTGCTGATGGGTTGCACTTTTGCAAGCAGCGCTTGGCTGTCAACAGCATCAGTTGATGACTACCTGAACTTGATATCAGGTGCACCACTTGTGATTTTATTTGGCTGGTCTGCTCGCTAAAGGCAGCCATGGTAACCTTCATGAACTCTTGTTCATCAGCCACCTGCAAGCAGATAAAGATGAATAGTGTTGCAGTTGTGCTACCAACAGCAGTATATGACATAGCGACAGATAAATGCGGCTGCTGCCACAATTTAGGTAAATATTCTGTGTCACAAGTACTGATCAAAGCGCTTTCCATGGACGGTGTTGATGGATTCCAACACGTACTGGGAGACCCACCTGTGTGACCTGGTCCCCAAGGTGTGCCTCTGCCCCCTGCAGTTTGGCCACCTGCACAGCCAGGTGTTCCAGGGGGTCATGCTGACTGCGGCAGGTGGCATCCAGCTCTGTTAACCTGGTCTGATGCTCCTCTGCTTGCCTGAAATGACATCAGGACACAATCACAGTTGATTTGTTACTTATCGCTGTTAGCAGCCACACTACCTGTGCAATCATGACAGTTGGCTGCCCACACAGCTGACACGGTGGCTGTGCACGGGCAGACCAAGATGAAGCATTTGCACCAGGCAGAAGGGTATGATACCAGAGCATGGCATTCTCAAACTATGTATCTGTGGCATATCAGTTTTGATGCCACCTTTCACCCGGCATACCTCTTGATACTTTGCACTACAGCAAGCACCTGCTGCCACTCAGGTATGAGCTCAACCTGCAGGAGCCGCAGCAGCATCAACAGCAGCAAAGATCCTGGCCAACTGAAACCTGTTGTGCCTTACAGGTAGAGCAACATCGCTTACGTGCCTGAAGCATTCAGGAGGCCAGATCTAGACACCGCAATGCACTACATGAAATGACTCAACTCCATTGGTAGTTGTTGGATATGCAAACAACCGCTGACACAAGCTGGTGTGACTGCTGATGCCTTCAACTTGCATAGCTGCAGCTCACTATCCTCGGCAGCACATATGGCATGCTAACATGATCACGGGCAGCATTCCACAGCCAGACCCCCCACCTGTGCCTCAAACCACTTCTCGAGCTGATGCACTTTCCCTGCCAGCTCACTCAGCTGGCTCTGCACTGGCAGCTGCAGCGGACCAATACAGGAACTGGCCGATACAGCAGCCGCAAGAGATGCAAACCGCTGCTGCTGGGAGGCTTGTTGGTCATTCAGACCAGCAGGTGTGCGGGCATGTGTTTGTCTGCTGCAGCTGGCCTCAAAGGCAGGTGTGACAGCACTGTTGTAGCTGTCACCCTGTCGCTGTAGCAGAGTGCTGCTTTGCTGCCGTACGGATGAGACTGCTGCTGTGTAACTCTTGCTGCTGTACTGAGCTGTTGGTGTCGCACCATTCAGCAGTCCTGAGCTGGACTCTGGGCTCACTATGTGACTGACGCCGCCACACAGCCCAGCAGCTGGAAGAGCAGCTGCCTGCTGCCCAAACAGGCTGCTGGTGCTGAGTTGGCTCATGCTTGCGGGCAGCCCTCCTGCTGAATTATAGTCTGTTGACCTGGCAAGGCCAGCAGCCATAGGACCAACTGCTCTTGCACTACGCAGAGGTCCCATTGAACTGGGTAGCTGCAGGGTTTGCTGAAGGCGGTGTGGCTGCTGCTGCTGCTGCCGTTCCACTGGCTGCTGGTGGTTGTGACTGCCTAGAATCCCCTGGAGGTACGCTGCACTGTCTCTCACCCCAGATGAAGTTATTGCGCCTGAAGTCTCATGCACTACAGCAGACAAGCTCTGGTGCTGCACGATGCAAGCCTGAGGCGCCACCTGTACATCTGCACCACCTGCTTGATGCAGGGCGGTGTGCCTGTGATTTGGTGCTTCATGCCGTTCATGACTGAAAGCACTGAGTACTGGCCTCTTAGGGCTGTACTGAAGCCAGGAATGCTGACTGTTTGATTCTATCTGCTGCTCATGTGCATCAGCACTGGCCCTGACCTGGTCACCAGGCCCAGCGCGGTCGGACGTGGCCTCACTGCTGTGCTGGTGCTGCTGCTTGACCACACCATCAGGCGATTTCCCATGAACGGCTTTGATCCTAGCAGGTGAGAAAATACTGTGGTTTGCTCTTGCTGCCGTGTGGAGCGCATCTGCAAACTCATGTGATGTTACGTCTGGCTTGTGCTGCTGCTGGTTGCTAGTGCGATTATCGGCGGCGGACTGCTGCAAAGGAGTAGGGCTGACACCTGCAGCGACACAAGGTTGGTTAGTGGGAAAAGTAGTTGTATCATAGTGGTTTAGATTATACCTTAATCAAGAGCAGCCACTGGGTATCTGGAAAACACTGTCAACACTGAGCTGATGATGAATATCCACATGGTGATGATGCCACTACAGCTCCATTAGGCAGCATGCAGTTGACAACAGGCACTGTATGGGCGCTGCCAGGCTGTTTGAGGTACCTGGACTGATAATGCGCCGTGTTTTGCCGGCACTGCCAGGTGTGATCTGCCTTCCTTTAATCAAGATCTCAGCCAATTCTCTATTATCTGCTTCAACCAGGTCATGTGCTGTGCGCCCAGCCTGAACAACACACACGGAGACCAGGGCCAGCATGACACGTTGTAAGGTCACATGGTCTGCTTGTATTGCAGTGAAAAAGCATAAGTCGATTTCTCCATTGTTGATGGCTGCTGCCTGAGGCACATAAGCAGCCATGAGGCTGTGTAATTCGCCAGCACTTGCCCCATGCCATGAAAGGTTTTTCTCAGGCCATATCCTCCTGGCAAAATATGAGATGCCCATAGGGCACAACAGCAGCAAGGGTTATGAGCTATGCTCAAGATCAGCTAAGTCATACCCTGTCTTTGAGGTCTCCACGTGCACCAGCATTTAGCAGCAGTTGCACAACATCCATATGACCTGCAGCAACTGCGATGTGCAGAGGTGTGGCGCCGTCTTGATTCAAGGCTTTGAGGCATGCGCGTCTTCCGGCATCTCTCACAAGCTCTTTCACCACTGAGGCATGGCCCTGCAGCAGGAAGTGAGCAGTGGCAGCGCAGAGGTCCGTGTCTATGCAGGCATAGCATGATGTGGCATCCTAGAAAACTCACAGCTCAGACTGTTGAAATGACACTGTGGTGACCGATGAGCGTCACAAAGCTTTCTCTTGTGATGCTCACCTGTCTTGCTGCTACGTGGAGAGGCGTTTCATTGTTGCAGTCACAGGAATGGCAGCTGGCCCCCACATGCAGTAACTCCCTGAGCAGCTGCATGTTGCCCACGCTTGCAGCAGAATGAAGAGGTGTATGAGCATCCCGTGGGTGCTTCGCGTGCACCAGTGCGGGGTTGAGGTTGAGGGCACGCTTGACAGCTACTTGGTCGTTGTGCTGTATTGCTTTGAAAAGCTGCTGTGCCGAAACTGCCATATTGCTGCAATAATAAACTGTGACCCTAAATAATAGACGTCTATCGCCCTCGCCGGTCCTCAGCAATGGCTAAACAAACACTAAAGTGCATTGTTGACAAAAACGGGCAGAAGCTTTGCGTCGATGCCAGCGGCTAACAGACCTCAAGCTATTGCAGTTCAAAAGCGCAATGCCCCAGGAGGTGATGTACAGCTAATTTGGCGTGCACAGCAGGACGGCACACCACCAGCAGGACCATCGCCGTGGTGGTACCCGCACAAATGCCATCTGATCGGAACGCCTCTGCCAAATGTCGTGCGGCGTGCAACAATGACAGATCATGAAAAGTTACGATAGAGCCGCGCACCCACACAGTGACATATGTGTTGACAGGTTTCGGTGTTACGGCATGTGACTTGCATCTAACCTACAAACGCGCTCGTGATACTGCACGTATGCTACTATTCTTGAACACCTGGCAAACGAGCAACCTTGGGCAGTTTTGCGTTTTCTGTGGCAAGTGAACATGGGTCGCAAGGCTCACCCTCTTGCGGCCAGGATAAAGAAAATGATGCAAACGGATGAAGACGTTGGCAAGATCTCTCAGGCAACCCCTATCATGATTGGTGACTTTCAGTGTTCACGGCAGCAGCATGCACCTGGTGCTTCCCCTCAGTACCTCACCAACATGGATTGTGTCTGCAGCCCGTGCTATGGAACTATTCCTTCAAAGACTGTGCAACAATGCAACTGAGATAGCAGCAAGCCGGAAGGCCAAGACCCTGACTACCAGTCACCTGTAAGTGGCCAACAGCAGATGCTTACATGAGACACACAAAACCTTCAGCAGGGAAGCAGTGACTTTGTGCATGACACTGCAGGAAGACGTATGTAGCATCTGATGAGATGATGGACTTTCTACAAGACACTGTGTCAAAGGCACCTGATCTACCTCCAGAGGGAGAGCCAGAGCAGCCAAAGCCAAAGCGACAGAGGTATGGCACACTGTTCTGTTAGCAATGCACTGGAGTGCAGCAGTGAAAAGGTCAGACGTGCATCTAGCTAGGTTGATACAGAAAGTGCTGTGCATTGATTCACAGCAGCATGTGAGGCAATCAGCACAGGTAGCACAGTTGCAGCATCAGGTGCATGCCAAGAGCAGGTGACACTGCATGCAAGGTGTAGCATCTAAGGAACAGAAATGGAAGTCTTCGCTGAGGGTCTGGATTACTGAGACGCCAGCCTGGCTGCTGGCTTGCAGAGTTGGCATACTAGCTGCCGGACTGCAACATGTATGTGTAGGCTGCTACCCTGATGCCATGCGCGTAGTTGGTCGAACCTGTAGCTGCTATTGCTGCCACACACGCAGGACTGATTCCAAACCAAAGGGTGAGGGCAAAGTGTCATCTGACGGAGCAACAGCAGCAGCATCAACAATAGCAGCAGCAGGAACTACTAGCAACACTCAACCAGCCAAGAAGGAGAAAGAGGAGGACCCTGGCAGCCCAGCAGCGCACTCTGCCAAGCTGGGGCATGGATTTGGGGGTATGGGGGCTCATCCACTTTTGCAGTCGCGAGCCTTCAACAAGCCAAGCAATAAGAAGGCAGCAGCAGCTGCAGCCAGCAGTAGTCCAAGACCTGAGGCGGCCGGACAGCAGCAATACCATACTGAGCCAATGCAGCCAGGCGCACTTCTAGAAGCAGATCAGCCAATATCAGCAGTGACTGAGCAGAAAGGTGCAGAGGCAGCTGGCGTACCAGGGCTTCCTGGTTTGTTGAATGTGCAGGCATTAGCACACCTTCAAAACAGGCAGGATGGTGAAGATGATTATGATGAGGACTATGACTCATAGTCTCTAAGCTATGGCACTGGTATGGCATGAGAGCTCAGCAAACTTGAATTTACAGAGGAAAGGACTCTGCAACAGCGCACAAGCTCTTATCACCGTCTCTTTTTCCCACTTAAAAGTTATTAGTCGAACTGAAGCGTGCTGACCTCCTTGTTTGAGCCTCCTGGGCCAGGACACCTCATTGTATGATCATGATGATCCCACTGGGGCACATCAGCATCCGCTATGGTGGAGGCGCATGCAGGCATGTCATGATATATGAGGCTCATCGATGATATTATCGAATCCAATGACGTTATCGAATCCGATGACATCATCCAAATAACGAGTCGTCTTTACCCCACAAGGGCCGCTGGCCAAAATTGGGCCCCAGCAGTGCTTGTACCAAAGTGCCACCACAGTAAGCTACTGAGATCTCATCTCGTCTAGACCCATGGTGAGTCACCATGAGTCGTACTTGCAAGAACCCAGCTACTTTGAAAGTTCGTTGGTAGGTGGCCTGGTCTTAAACCCGGTTTTCATGTTCAAAATCACTGAGGGCCTACACTGAAAAAGATTCAATCTGAATCTGCCTACACTGTCACAGGTGGTGACTCAAAATAATAATAATCAGTACTTTGCAGCCATAGCATTTAATGCCATCGGCCTCGCGCCTCAAATCTACCCAGTGAATTCAATCCACTTTTGGACAAGGCGGAGAGCATGATTATCCGATCTCCATTGTGAAGGGGAAACCACCCGAGAACCCCTCCCATACAATGCCGAGAGCCAAGGCCTCCATAGAGTCCGTAGAGTCCCAGGTGGTGACTCATGGCATGAGTGCCACTCAATGGGACTGAAGGCTGCAGCAAGTTAAATCAAACATTTGGCGAGCCAAACTTTTCACAGCCACGACAAAGCTGGCAGGCTCGTTGCAAGAATCTAGAGCCTAGGTTCCAGACAACGGCACTGCCGTAGGTTAGTAACCTAGCCCTAGGTGTGACACCGCTGCAGCTGATGAGCCGCGCCGATCGGCTTCGGATGCCATCCTCTCAGGAGTAACTACTCCTAGGCCTGCTATCATATATATATAGCAAACTAAACCCTAAACCCTATATAGCTAGTAGCAAGGCCACTGGAACTGCTAATGGGCAGGGTTCAATGCTGCTGTGCTTTCAGCAAACCCACATTCTGCAGAGGTACATAAAACACGCCAGCAACTAGCAGCGCTGCTACTCGGGCATTGTAAAAAATCACATGTCTGCAAGTCCCCCCAAACCCCCTCACCCTCACCCCACGCAAGCCTTGCTGAGCCCCGATTTCAACACCCTGCCGTGAAAATCAAGTCATGACTGAAGCGGTCTGCGCGCCGCAATAACTGCCCCAGAACACAACCCTGACCTGTGTGGACCCAGAAAGCCTGTCTTGACCATCTTTAAGTGAACAGACCACATGGCCAGGATCCTACTATGCATGGCAGTATCAGAAGCACTGTTACTAACATAGTATGAGTCTCATTTTGACCTCGTGCCCATCTACCAGCTTGCACTGCAGAGTCCTGCTACCCAGTGGCATCAAAATTCCAATCAACAGTGAGCAGGATCTACTGGAGCAAGTGGCATATGCAAAGTGCTACTGGCACAGCACAACTGTCAGTCCGTGAGGGTTGCACAACACCAGTATGCAGACATCCCGGCGCCTGCTGATCATGGCGCCTGTTGGCTGACATGAAACACAGCCAGTCACCACCTTCAATAAATTGCAAGAATGCAGCGCCTCTCAGAACACTGATAATTGCCAAAGTGCACTGGCCACAGGCCGACTGTCTTCTTTGCCACCAATAACACCCATTTAGTAAAGCCTTCAGCGACGTTCACCATGCACTGCATTTTTGCATGGTTATGAAGCTGTGACAACACCAGTGTTGCCAGTTGGCAAGCAGACCAATTGTCAGACAATGCTATGGCTGCAAAGTGCGGATTATAATTATTACTGTCAAGCAGACCAACGACCAATGCGCATAATTTGTGTTTAGAAGTCACAGTATTGGCAGTCATCTTCTGCAAGCATGCATGCATGCTGGCTGAAGTTGAGTGCCAACACTGTGACTTCTATAACAAATACTATGCGAGTGATGGACCCTCTCAGCACATGTGACCAATGCCTTGCAATCGAATGTGCAACAAAGCAAGGGCAGCTTTCAACCCCCTTACATGGGATGATCGCCACAGCCAAGCCTACATAGGCACTTGATCCACATAAGCAGTAGCCAGTGAAACAGGCACAAATCGCAGTGTTGTACAGCTGGCTGACACAGCAACAGTGTTGTCATTGACCTCAGCTGGCCGCCAGCAACCCTGTACACTGTGACACTGAGAAGCAATGTCCTGAGAATAATTAATTATTCAGAAGACTAGGGCAGTGAACACCGCAGCATTCCACACATGTGTGCTGCTGGTTGCCAGCCATGATTGCTTTCAGAAGCAACTCTTTTTACACAACCAACTGCTACTGGCATAAAATACCGTCTGCTGATGTGGCAAAGACTTGAGCAAAATTTCATGATTATGCTGTGGCAAAGCAGGTGTCACCTGCATGTACATCAAATGACCACTGCACATGCTGTACATGTTACTACTATTCCTCAAGTCAGTTATTCCATAATCATGATGCATCCGGACTGCTGTGAAGGATGTCAGGCATGTGAGGGTTGTCAAAAGATGGTGGCGGCGATGAGAAATAGCATACAAGCATCGTGATCTGCGTCACATACCAACTTAGCAATGGTCAGTGCAATATGTCGACAGTCCCAGATTGTAGTCTCCTGCTAGACGCTAGCAGTAACCACATGCATGATGAAATACCATTCCATTGGTCATGCAGTGGTTCCCATAGCCATTTGTCATGACTCCTTGGTGAGGAACAGCGATTGCATACATACAACGACTAAAGCAGAATCTGCAATGTGCTACACAGCTGTGCATTTGCTGGTGGCAACTGCTGGATATTGAAGCTGCAAGGTGCTGTTCAGCAGAAGCCCAGACTTTGATCCCAGACACAGCAAGAGATGCCTGAGAGTATGAAAGCCAGACATAGGCACTCTAGGCGCATCACTGCACCCTCACAAGAGAGACAGTATTACGGCATTGCCTCACAAGCTTTGCAATCATTAGCCAACTCTTTGGTCATAACAGCTGTCAGTGCTTTGTTTCCAAGGGTTAGGCGACATACATAGCCATCAAGACCCTACATGACGAGCATCACCTTCCTGCAGTCTGCGAGCCACAGTGATCATCTTTGCGCATGCACTTGCCAAGTCAGATGCACATGCAACCATGTCATGCCGCAGCACAAGCCGGCGGTTACCCAGCCAGCCACAGTTGATTGCAATTACTTGCCTTGCTGGCGCCTACACTGCTGTTGAGGACATGCCTGGCCTGCTGCTGCTGTTCACACCATGCCTTCCCAACCAGCACAGCCAGCATGCTACAATCACCTGCCGCTCCTGGTCCATCAATCAACATATTGACCCACAGAAGCCCCCCAACTATGAAATGCGGGTGCTGGCATTCCTATGCTCTGCAGCCCTGAAGTGAAGAAAAACTGTTATTTTGCAGCCCATGTTGCTGCAGTCATATGTGGTCACACCACATCAGACAGAAACTGCTACTACAATGCAGCAGATGTGGTGGATCTGCATGCATTCAGCCAAGCCCCAGACAGAAACACCTACAATGTTGAGTCAAACCAACTGAACCAGCCATGATGATTCCAGCAGTGCTGAAAACAGTTACTGCTGGGCAGGCGAACCAATCAAACACAGCTCTTCAAAATGCTCACCATTCTCAACTGCAGTGCTGCCAAGTTGTATCCTATTAATGGACAGCAAGCCCTTGAAGGTAACACCTCAGTGATGCTGGATTGATCTACAGCTGAGTGCTTGGTACCAGACTGCTTATCCCCACCACCTTGGAACTGCCCATTCTCCAATACCCAGAAACAGATCCAACAAAGCCAGTTGGATACATCAGGTAGTACTGCTGCCTGCCAGATACCCGGTATCCCCCGCCACCTGCTCACCACCACACCCGGGCCACAGAAAGGACAGTGCTGGATTGATGGTGAGTGTCCACGACTGACATGTTGGCACATGCCACAGCTCGGTGTGCACCCGGTGTGCATGCAGAACCTGGCTGATGAGGAGGTGAATGTCCGCTGCTGAGACTTCTCAGCACAGGGTGGGCTATGAAAGCCAGAAACCTGGACCCCTGGGTGAAAACTGCTGCTGCCTTGCCTATGTACAAGTAAGACTTGCTGCTGCCACACCTTCTGCTGCCTTCAGCACCTCTGCCTGGCCGTGATCCGCTGAAACCATCTGCTGACCTTGTTCATCTTCCTTTCACTGATGTCAATCATGTCACTGCCACAAACACCATCCGTACCAGGCATTCCTGCTCCTCCTGCTGCTGCTGCTCCTGCTGCCGAAGCCCCAGCAACTGTTGCAATAGCACCAAGGCTCTGTGGCTGCGGCAATTGATTGCCAAACTGGACAGCTGGTTGTGGCTCAGTAAGAGAGCTGGGGCAGACCATACTTGATTGCTGTTCACCCCCTGCCCCAGCAGCTGCCGGTGGTGCGACTGGTGCACCTGCTGCAGTGGCCAGGAGACTGTAAGGCGGAGAAGGGCAAGTGACAGCGTCCCCTGCAGGGACTGATGCTGCTCCTGCACTGCTGCTGGTATCACCTGCTGTCAGCATCGCTGACGCATCTGCTGACCCACTTGATACACTGCGGGATGTCCCTGGAGGATGAGCAAGCCTAGTAGCCGCTGTTTCTCCCAACATCACAGCACTGGCACTGCTGTTGCTGGACAGTAAACTCCAGCTCTCACTGCTGCTTGAAGATGTGCGGGATGACGGAGAGACAGCTGCACCCCCACTGTTGCTGGTGCCAATGCCACCAACAGATGGGGACAGCCTGGTAGAACCAGCTAGGCTAACCATGGACTGCTGCTGCCGCTGCAGCATGTAGTGCTGGTACTGTGCCTGCAGCCTGCTAATATCTGTGGGCAAACCACTGCTGCTGACTGCTGCCGTCATTGCCGCGCCTGCCACTTGTTCAGCAGGGGTACTGAGAGGAATGTAAGGGCCCTGGCCGCCACCAGCCACATAACTGCGACTACTGCTGCCATCAGTGCTGCCATCAGTGCTGCCATCCTTATGAGATGCTACATCACCTGACCTGCCGCTGCCATCATCAGATTCCTGCTGCCTGCGTTGCTTGTGCTGGTGTTTCTGATGCTGCTTGTTCTTGAGTCTTTTAGCTGCTGACACTGCTGCACAGTGTGTTGCAGCGTCAAAGGCGCTGAACCCCTGCAGCTGCACCTTCTCACCTGCGGGTTGCAAGTAGGCACCAATACACTGGTACAGCTCTCCAGCAGCAGCAGGCAGTGCCAAGGATGGTCGCGGCGCATGAAAATATACAGGTTGACAAATTTATTCTGCACCTTTGAGTAAGCATCAAAATGACTACAGTTGGAGTGTCAGATATTGATGTGATGCAGTGAACTCACCACTGTGGGGTGTCTTGCACTCAAAGATGACATCAAACTCCATGTCATCGGAGTACCCAAGCAGCTGCCTCACTTGTCTCTTGAAGTCTTCCTTTCCCTCAGGCCCTGGTCGCACTCGCAGCTTGTGGACACGACCACGAACAGATACTGCCATGATCTGTTGCACAACACCAAGCAAAGGGCAAGTGCTTAAGAATATGGCAACCCACGTTGGGCAGTCTTGCATTGGATGCCATGAACATTGGCTTACATATGCGTTGCGTATGCATCTACCTGGATATATATGACAGGCAACACCTGCAATGATTGCAGCTGATGAGCGTGTGTGTTCTTCAAGGACACCGTGCAGTGCCACAGACAGGCCACCACCTCTGCAAAGAGCTCCTGATACCCTCACACTTATAAGACTGGTACTCATATCACAGCGTAACAGGTGCAGGCACACCGATAAGATCGGCGCTTGAGCATCTACACTACTGTCTGCTGAGCTGAAGCACCTACAGGGGTCGTGGGCTTGATCTCCCTGGGTGTCAACGCATTCTTCCAATCAGGATACTCTTGCTCACAGAACCGACAGAAACGTTCCTCCCTGCAAGCCGTGAAAGCAAACATGCCTTGGAGAGAACGCTATTTGCAGAGGGGTTCGCCTGAGTCGCCTGCAGCAGCATCCATGATCAGGTGCACCGGGCAGGCACAACGAAAACCGTGGAACCGTAACATATATGATCATCTTACTCCCCCGGACAATCATGCAGGTGCAAGGTATGTAACCTCGTTGGCCACGGCCCCTGTGATACTTACCTTCGGCCTGCTTGCTGCAGCTGCCACCGGGCTAAACAATCTGGATGGCACTGTCGCGGACAACCACAGACTTTCTGCAGGTCTGTGTTGCCCTCAGAGGAGCACAGGCATATCCAACACACATCTTCGTCGCCTTCAGTGCTCATGCCTTCGTGTTTCCGGAATATGTTGTGATCTCTGTGCGTAAAGCGGTCGCAACAACGAAACAAGAGAAGTACGCTCAGGCGACCGGCCTTCGCATGATGTTGGAACACAGGGTGAGTCCGGTTGCTCGAACAAATCAAACTACAGTAAGCATCACTGCTGTCGGCAGCAGACGCCACAGAGCTGAATGCTTGCAGCGTTGGCGGTTGCACTTTTCAGACCTGCTAACGTGACAGCGAAGTTCAAAGGCCAAACTGCCTACGGCCAGCTTAAGCCAGTGCCAGGATAATGCTGCTCTGAATGTTCGCTCTGGCTGCATGGCTTGTCGCGCCACACGGGTTTTCTCCAGGGTCTGCGCTCTCCTCTGCTCTGCGTTGACCTGTTGGGAGGAATGATCACAGTTTACACCGCCCAGATGCGCCACTACTCATCGTCTTGAACGCTGCGGATTGCTTGAGTGGAGCTTGGAGAGCGTTGGTTGGCCACTTCCCTGGGCGCTGCTGCTGCTGGGCCTGCTCCTGGTGCTGCCACCGACACCACCTGACAGATACCTGCAACGCCACATACATTGCACGTCAATCAGCATTGAACTCAGCCATTGAACTCAGCCAGCAAGGTATTCTTGCAGGTGCAGCACGCTCTGCAGCATTTGCCTGGCCAGGCATTCTGGAGGTGCCTCCATGATGGTCTTAAGACCAAGCTTGTTCACGTTTGCCAACTGCCACGGTGGGATCACTGGACCAAACTGTGTGTCATATTATGGTAGTACCATCACACATGTACACGCCGGCAGCCTCCCTGCTTTTGGTTTGTTCATGTAGGATGCAGCATGCAGGCCTCTGCCAGGTACATGATGTGGCAGCATATACAAACACTGCATTCAACTACCCAGGAACGCATGCAATGCACCTAGGCAGCTCAAGGCAGCATGCTGACTGACGTTGGACCCGCATTCACCATACCTGTCCTTTTGCCATTGCTGCTGCATCTGATGAAACTTGGCGACTCTGTCGGTCTTTTGCACCCCTGGAGCCACAGCACTACCGCGCCCACAGCGTCCGCCAAAGCTGAGCTGCTGGCTGTACAGTTCTTGAGAGCTCAGCCCATTGCTGATTCTGCGAACGCTCTGCACACTTGCAGCGCTTATGCAAGAGTGTTGTCTTCTCAGGTCACTAATACAGCTGCTACTGCCCTTACTGTTGCCCCTGCTGCTGGCTGGGATGCCTGCTGAGGGACCTGCCGCACCTTGTGCCTTGCGCATGGAAGTGCTATGTGCTGCAGCAGCTGCTGCTGCTGCAATCACCTCAGCAGATGTAATGCTGACCTTTCGCTCTGTAGGTGCAGGCAGGCTGATGCATGTGGGTGATTTCGGTGCAAGGTACAAGGGGTCAGAACTACTGCAGCCATCATGTGGAGTGTACCTGCAACATCCCAGCAGCACAGCCACTGCTGGATAACAAAAATGTCAATTTGTTGCAGCATTTGAAGCCCATTACACCAGATGCTGCATCACAAGTAGTGCTTGACTGATGCTGTTTGGATAACTGCATCCATTTATTCTGTGTATGAGGCGTGAGAGCCTTCTTGCCTGGCTCCAGCCACATGCTCTGCTAGGAACACCATTGACCACCAACTAGGCCATCTGTACAACCTTGGGCTGACAACACAACCCAATTCATTGCAAGGACACTCATGACCGTTTTCAAAACGGTTGCTGTACCTGGGTCTGTGAGCAGCATTGTGCCTCTCATGATATGTCGGCAACACATCCCCAAGGTTAGAATTGCTGCAAGGCCGTACATCCAGCAAAGGGGCTAGAGTTTGTTGCTGCAGCCCAGAAAGGGAGCTGGCCACAGGACTGTACTGCTGCTGGCAGCTGACAATGCACTGCAGTGCAGCCCCAGCTGCGGCCTCCTTTGTCTGCGTGATAAACTCCAGAGCGTTCTGTGCAAGAGGAGGGGGAAGGTGTATGCCTACGGGCCTGTAACCTGGTCTGAAGCCAAACAAAGGCAGCTCTTGCCTCTCTGTCAGGGGCTGGACTGTTGGAGCTTCGTATACCACCTTGCTTCGCTGGTCAATCTTGCTCGTAACTTCTGCTGCTGCCGTGTGTATCTTTGGGACCAGCTCAGAGGTGGAGCCCCGCACCTGCTGCAGTGCTGCTGGCACCCTTTGATGTTCCAGGCTCAGCTGCCGGTCTGGTTGTGGCCTGCCCTGGCTGACATTGCTACTCAGCTGCATGAGACACTGCAGGTCATTGCTGCTCCTCCTGCTGCATGCTACCTGATGCATGGTGGTCGGCTGGTTATGTCCACACTCAGCTGCTGGCATGCAGCATTCTGTTTCCTGCATGATGTGCAGTGCATCAGTGGTTGAGGCTGAGGCGCTGAGATCACAGCTGCGTTGGTGAGTAAGCTGACCCTCCCAGCATTCATCCACCCCATCAGGTTTGCTGTGTGCCTGGTCTTGTGAAGCTGATGGTGGATCTGCATGGCCTGGCAACTCTGTGCTGCTGATCATCACATGTCTGTTAGCCATAGACTCGTGCTGCTGCTTCAGCTGCTGGGAGCTGGGGCGCTTTGACAGGCGTGCCAAGAACTTCCTGCAGCGCTGATCCAATGCATCGTACGTTTTGGGTGAGGTGATGCCCAGCCCATGTAAGCTTGGGGACTGCTGGTCTGTCTGTGATCGTGATGGTGATGCATCTGATAAGCTGACGTCTGGGACTCTCAACACAGCAGGTGTCATGGTATCATGGACCTGTTGTCGTGGTAATACCACAGCTGCTGAGTCCAGCAATGTGGTATCGACTGAACTGTCACGGTCACTGTCTTCATCATCGACCTCTGTCTTGTGGTCCATGTTGCTAGGCCATTCTGTGGACGCATTCCCCAAACCTGTGCGAACACAACACAACAGACAGGGCGAGGCACAACTGAACATGCCCAACATGACAGCATCATGTTTGGGGGTCATCAGACTTCAAACCCATGCATCGGCCCTGCTGGCTCAACAGATCACTCACGACTGCAGCATAAGCAAGAGACATCTGACGCTTAGGAGAGCAGCAAATTTGCGAGAACCCACTTCGCTTTGCCCAATACCAGCTGTGTTACTGATCAATGTCATGCGGGTCATGACAACCGCCCTTTCATGACTTGGTTCTTAGATTAGATATAAATCAAGAAATGCAGCAGTCGCCACACGTCTTATGGCATGGTGCATGTGCCACCAGCATGATGAATGTGACACAATAGCTGCACATTGTTGTCTCTGGCACTAAAGGTCTAGGCATCTACCTGCATGGCTTTGACAAGCAGCACTGTTTACTGCAGCTGCAGCACCAAGCCCTTCAACAAACGACAGAATGACCGCATCGTCCACTTTATGGCCAAGAAGGCGTAGCTGCTCTTTGACCAGCTGTATATCTATAGAATTCACCACCAATCCGGCGTCAAGAGGCTCCATGCACACCCAACAAAGAAAACTTCTCGGACCTTGCACTGCTACGTTGCTGTTGCAAAAGCAGGCCACAACGCGCCTATCGCGCGACCATGCCTATCACCACAGTGTTTTTGCAGGGCTGCGTCCCCTTGCAGTGATGGCTTCGCAGCAACATACAGGGTTACACGGGCCGTGCTGCTTGAGCAGCGCACATCAGACTCACTGGGGTGAAGCAAACGTGGCCATATTTGGCAGGCTGGTGAAAGGATCGTCATCATTCGTGGGTCAAACATGACCCCGTGTCTGCCGACCTGCTTTGTGCTGTTCACCAGCTGCAAGAGTTCCAAAAAGCCATCATCTGCTCGATATGATGGTTTGTAACCAAATACACCTTTTTGCCAAACTGATACTGCCGGTAACTGTGGTTCGACAGCACTCCCACCAAAACTTACCAGCACTGTAGAAGGCAGCGGGCACAGTCACCTAAGGAGAGGTTGATACAGACTTGATGGGCGTGCATAGATACATACATCAAGCGTCATGCCTTACTAAATAACGGGCCACCATGAGCCTGTTTGACCTACAGCAGCGCACAGACGCAATTCTGAAGAAGTAAGAGGGCCAGATTCGCCTGAAGATGTACATAATGTAGTCATCACTGGACAGATCCTTAGCATGGACACCCACTAGCGTGAAGCCACCTAAGGCTGCTAATGTGCTGTTGCAACCAGCAAAGTCGGTTTGATGTGCTATGTGGACGTGCCTGCTTGCGGTAGATGCTTAAGACTTGCAGCCGTGTCATGATGATCGACCAGGTATGAGAAGTATGACAAACCAATGGGGAAAAGACGTGAGAGTAAAGGAGGCGATCCCTATTGTGAAGAGCACGATATACTGTCAGCTGAGGTTGATGATCTATACAAGGTGAGGGATGATGGTGCCAAACGCTTGAGCGCTGCATCTCATTGAACTTGCCATAATGACCGTCTGTTGTTCTGCAGCAAGCTGAGGAGAATGCAGTGGAGAAGAACAGAGCCATTGTAGCAGCAAAATATGCAGAAATCAGGCAAGCGACTGTCTATTGGCAGGCACTGTCTATGGCACCGGCCTTCAACCCATCGCCACAGCAATAGCTGTCTAACGTGCATGCACGTTAGGTTTCATGGAGCTGCCTGTATATAGTAGTACAGTTGAACACAGGCAGATTGGATGTTGCAGCTTCACTATCAGCTGACAAAAGTGCATGCAATTATCCTGCTGAAGCAGCTGAGAAGCCAGGCTGGCAACCTAAAGCTACTAAGTTGACTTGCAGGAGCGGCTAGGATATCATTTCACTTACGGCCAGGCAGTCGACAGCACCACAGTACAAAGCAGTTGTCAGCTACAGCCGCTGTACCGCAGTGTTGTGCTTACAACAGCCCATTGCCTGGCGATACTGTTGAAATACATGCCATGCTCAGTCAACAACATGTTTGCAGCTCCAACAGCAGCAGCCGCTGTACAAACCCTTCAGAAAGGGTTCATCAGTGCTGTGATGAATGTCAATCAACATTGCTTCGACACAATATTGGGCAGTAATCATAGACTCATTCGGTCAAAACTGCAGCAGTGTGCTGACTCAGCCTTGATGGCAAGGCCCTTGGGCCCCAGCAGCACTGGTATTCTGCAGTTCTAGTTTATATTCATGGTGTCTGCTGTTCCTGCTGATGCTGCAGGAAGGCCAAGCAGTCGCTGCTGACAGATGGCATACAAGGTCTACAGAAGTTGAAGAAGAAAGGGAAGGGAGTCAACAAAGCAGTGATTGACGAGCGGGAGAAGCAGGTGCGCCTTCAATGGTGTAATGGCAGCAACTGCAAGCAGAAATACATATACTTTCAACAAGTATCAAAGTCTGCAGACTGTGGTAGTATTATGTTGTCCAGTTGCAGGTATCATTATGACAGTGTACTGTCGCTTCAAGTACAGTGACTGTACTTGATGGCTTGTTGCTGCCCCCTATCCTGTGAAGTTCCCACTTCCAACTACCGGATGCTCCCCATCTGTTGTCCCCAACATATCTCCTTTTTTCATGCATTTGCAGATTCAGCAGCTCATTGAACGGATCTTTGCAGTGCCAGATGGCATTGGCAGGAACAGGCGGCCTATGAGGGTACGTAGATAAAGGTTGTAAGCCTTTCACAAATTTGGGCCCCTGGACAGCTGCTGCAGCAGTGCACAATGCCAGCAGCTGCTGTCAGCAGCAAAAGACCAGTGCATGCGGCGCTGTTGTGCAGCATAGCACAAGCGAAGTGCCCGATACCATATACTAAATGTGCATACTCAGCCCTGCTGTTGCCTTGCGCTCTTGATTGCAGAGTGGGCTGGGTCTGCCAACACCTCCCAAGGGCACGATCATAACACTGGCCAGCACTATGGACTCACAGCAGGTCAACCCATTGTATTACAAACAGACTGATGAGACAGCCAAGTTTGAACAGGTGCAGTAGCTACATTATACTGATAGGATAGAACCTGGTGCTGGATGTCCTCACTTGTTGACATGAATTGCTTCACTTGACACGCTGCTAGGCTCAAAGAGCATTGCCACTAACCAGCAGGCAGGTGCTTGCATGAGCATGTTGTGTTTTGATTGGCTGGCAGAGTCTTCTGTCATTGTCCAGATACTCCACCCCCCCCCCCCTTTGTCTCTGCATCACCTGTGCGGCAGGAGTGGCAGTATGCCAAAGTACGGCAGGATGCTCAGCTGGAGCGCATTGAGAACGGTGTCAGCACACTAGGTGACATGGCCAAAGGCATGCAGGTGGGCACAGGGCAGCTGCAGACTGTGTTGGCCCTAGGCAATCTTGGCAAGCGATCATACAGCAAGCCAGCCTCCAAAGCTGTGTGCACACATGCACGGTGTTCTTGGATTGCTGCTTCCCATTCCCCAAGTTGCAGCAACATACAGCTGGCCCATCTAATCTCCGCGAGATTAGGTGTTACAGGCCTGACTGATACTATCACAAAGTACTACTATAGGCACGGTGCCTGTGGCACAGCACATGTGGACTGCATTGATGCTGTGTACAAAGCGTTCATTTGGAGTCCAAAGCTTACCTGCCACCATTGCATGACAGGCGTAACCCTGAGTGTTGTGTTTATTGCAGGAGGAGCTGGATAAGCAAAACCCTGTCATAGATGAGGTTGACAATCAACTTAATAAAGTCACTAGCCAGCTGAAAAGCAACAATGCAAAGCTCAAGGGGCTGGTTACACAGGTTTGTGTCGGTGTCATCATGCTTGTGGCTACACTCACCGTCAATGGTGGCATTGGATGTAATACTTTGCAATACTGCTGCTCCACCAAATGTGTATGGCACTACGATGGAATTACGCCGCAGTATGCTGCTTCGCTGGCCATTAGTCAGCAGCACAGTCAGAGCAACTGTGCACCGCAATTATGTTGCAGAATGCCTAGCCTTGGCGGCAGTAACAATCACACGACAAGCACCTGCTGACGGCCTTGTTACTGCATTTACATTGCTGTTCTGCTCTTACCAATGGCAAACATCTGCTTACTGTGCACTGCAGATGCGGTCCAAGCGCAATTTCTGTATAGACATCATTCTAGTGTGTATTCTTCTGGGAATAGGAGCCTACATTTTTACCTTGGCTACTAAAAAGAAGTAAGGAGGGCAGTGCTGTTGCCGTTTACCCCACAACAGTCAGATGGCTGTGTACATGCATACATGAACCCCCGATTCGGACATGGATGATCAGATGTCTGATTGAAGAACCCATCATCTGCCAGGGCCACTGGAACAATGGCTGGTGGATTACCGGTCCTGAAGGCCTGATGCAGACCCTGCATGGCATGTGTGCCCTACGTAGGCCCTACGTATGTATACTGTACTAATTTATGCAATTGTCATTATTTAGTGCAACAAGGCTTGCCATACCATACCATACCATGCAACAAGGCTTGCATCAACATGATTGGGCAGGGCTCTGCATGAAAGTGTGTCAGCTCAGCACAGTGGTCACTGTGTTCGTAGCAGGCACCATAATTTGTGTTCCTGCACAATCAACCTCGCGAGGCCATTGGATGGCTGCACGGCGCGCCACCAGAACAGTGGATCTACTGAAAGCGGTACAACGCTTTCGAGGGTTGCACTGCAAGCGGCTTGCCACAAGCTTGGTTGCACCAAGGCTGAGTACATGCAACTCATACTAGTTGCTAGTAAGCCTTTGTAGTTAGTATCATGCCTTGCACTTCAAAAAATTCTCCGAGACTTGTAACTTTTTGGGCCTGCTTTCATACGAACTTTGTTTGACTGACAATCAGTCACCATGTGAGGCTGCTTGCCGGACTGCCCACGGGCCGATCGGCGGGTTCAAGCAACAGCACATTGAGATCGTTTGTTGCATTCTGAAAACATTTACTGTATTACAAAAGCAAGTCGATACCGTCTATTAGCAACCCAATATCGAATCAAGTTATGTTAAACTGGCCGGCCACTTGAGTTTTGTAAACCCCAATGCTACCGAAGGGGCCCTTAAGCCGCCAACTGCACTGCTTGCATCGCAAGTACTGAGTACTTATTACAAGAGCCTTGCAGCTGGAAAGGGTGATCTTCCTTCCTTCGCCGAAGCAGTGCTTGCTGTACAGAAACACTAGTGTACGGACAGTACTGCCACAGAAAACATCATCCTGGCAGGACCAGTAGCATATGCTGCATTGGCATAATGCAACCTGGCAGGTTGCATCATGGTTATTGAGTCCAGTGGCCTCAGGAACATTTTATGTGGTGTTCCTGCCGCAGTTTCACAACCTCCTCAGTCACTAGTATACTGTAGTGCAGAATGTTGCACAGTTACCAGCTACAGGAGGACTGCTGTCACACCTCCGTCACAACAGCCGCTGCATAGCTGACACTGCTGTCACTGCTGCTGATGACCTTGCTGGACTGGTCATAGTAGTTGAATGCTACCTTGAACTTTTCGCTTGACTGGGCAATCATCTGCAAAGGCATGGCAACAAAATAGTCCTGAGAGTACTGCTTTTCTTGATAGTCTGCTGCCAGGTGCATGCTGGTGGGGAAAATCAGCAAACCTTGACACTGAAATGTTGCCAAAGACTAAGCGTTAAGATCAAACCCTACAGTGGCCCAGTGGTTGAACTTCGCTGATGCAATGGACAGGATGTCATACGTTGTAGACCCTGAGCTGCATATCCAGGCAGGGCACTTATCTAAGCAAGCAATGCTTCAGCCAGTGCCGTGATATTGGTAACATGCTTGGTGGCACCAGTGGTCTGCACATACCTGCAACAGTACTGCTATTGGATGTCGGCCACATATCGTGTTCTGGTATTGTTCTAAGTAGCTGGAAAAGGCAGCAGGATCACACTGCAACAATGACCAGCAGAAGCAGTGCAAAAACAGAAGTGGCTCTTACACCCTTAAGGTCCCAAGCTTGTGATGAGGGTGTAGCTTTGACAAGAGGCCCATGGAATACCTATTACACCAATCCATACAGGAACTTGAAACTGCATTGCCAGCAACAGCGCCGCCACGCTTCACAGGCTGATGCCTACCTGCTCAATGGTCCTCATGCCCAGCTCATCAAGCCACTGAATGGAACGCCAGATGGGGCCCTGACAGCAGCAGAAGCAGCATTATAGCAGCAGTGCAGCAGCGAGCATGGTGGCCATCAGATGTTGAGACACTCCTTCGCACCAATGTGCAGATTTTGGCAAACTAGCTTACATCCTGCCAATGAGAGTTCCCCAGCCAGGTGTCAACAGCCCAGGGGCATTCACTGTGATGTCTGTGGCAAAGTAACTCGATGTGTTTTTAATGTTCTCACTGTGACTGACAACCATGCAGCCCCATACGCCATCTGGCCTCACTGGCATGGCTGGCTCACCTGCTGCCTGTTGCTGAATGTGTACCTGAAGCGGCTGCCCCAGTGGCAAAAGTCACTGCTGATGATGAACAGGTTTGATGAGTCAGACAGGTACCGGCAGAGCAAACCGCCATACTTGGCCTCTCTGTAAACACAGCAGCAGCAACAGCAAGAAGATCAACAACAGAATCAGATACGTGCCTTTGCCAGCAACATGGGACATGCACCAAACACCCGCATTGCAGTTTTAAGTGACAGCAGTTCTCAGATGCACTGCAGACAAATAACTGTAGCGGAGCCTGACATCAGCACTATTTGACAATGCAAATCTGGTCTATATAATCTAGCCAGTGTATCCAGAGTTGTACTGATGGAAAGGTCAACCCACCCATCTTTTGTCAGGGCCCCTATCATGATTGGGACAAGCTTGTAATCACGATTGCTGCAGGCACACACCACAGAGATGATGAAAAGCAGTTGCTGCTGGTGTAACATCTCTTTGGACTGTCATTGCCAAGATATTATCAAAGACGATGCAGTGCATAGGGTCCTCACAACATGCGGCTGAACAGCTGCCGAGACACGCAAAGAGAGAAGTATCAGCACCTGCAAGCACTTAGCAAGGCAGGTCTGCACAGAGCGCTTAAACAGCGCCATGATGCAGTGCATGCCCCTTGGACTGTTGTGTGGATACTCACCCCATGATCTTTGCAATGTATGGGGTGTGCAGTTCAAGACTGTGCTCAGTCTGCAGCAGCATGACAAGAGCAAGAGGGCAAGGCCTCATCCCCAGCACTGTGATGCTCCAGCCTTGCTCACTAATACCCAGGGCTGATGGCCAGGGCCGATGACCAGAGCTGATGGCCAGGGCTGTGAACAGCTTCTCTGCTGCCACTCCTGTGTTGTTTGCCTAGCAGCTGCTAGCTGAACAAATGCAGAAGCAGTACAGCTACAGAATCACACTTCAGACACATGTGTGCCGCTATACGCCCCTCTGCACATACCTCGTCAGCAGCCAAGCTCATGACCTCAAATGCTCCTGTGGACTTTAGCTCCTCATACACATCCTGATCTATGGGCAGTTTACCTTTCAGCAGCACAGCAGGATGACAGCAACAGCACCAACCAGATCTGTTGCCAGCAGTCCAATTCCTGCACCTTATCTCATGGCCTGTTTAGGTGATGCACCAGCCATTGTTGCCAGGTCTGCTTAGGCCCGCTGCCACAGTCATTGGCTAATGACTGTGTAGACTCTGCAGACCGGATCTGCTGACAAAACCCCTTGAATGTAGCCTGATCCCTGTAAACGCACCTAATGGTGTGTCATAGTCCAGAGCTGATGAGAGGCAGCTCTTTCGAGTTGCCAGATAATGAGAGGGACCCAGAAGAAAGACACGCTTGCTGTAGTAAGACACACACACGCACAGACGCACAGACACACAGACACATTTGGAGTAGGAGGACTGGCAGCAGCAGCAGCAGGTACTGCATGTTTCAGTCACCAGTCACAGCAGACAAGGCAGACACGGCCCCAAACATACAGACTGCAGGTTAAAACAGTCACACCATGAGGGGAGCAGTCGCAGCAGTAGTGCTGACTGGAGGAGCAGCTGGGCCGAGAGCACAGTGTCTACAGATGGATGTGCACACTGCAGTTATGGAGCAGCATGCTTCCACAGTGCTTCGAAAGCAATTTGCTGGGTCTAACCAACAGGTAGAAAGATAGCACAGCAATGTCATGCTGATCGATTACTGACGGTGTCTGGTAGTATCTGGCAGTACGGTGCTCAGCAGCCCATGCTAGCTAGCCATTTTGCTTGTGATCTTCATGCCATCTGCCGAGGCACTGCCGCTACTGCTACTGTGTAATTCATGCCCGCATGCAGCATTTGCTGAGACCAGATGCACCTGGTGCTGGTTGAGAGGGGTTGCTGCCCTGCCATGAAAGAGTGCTGGCTGTGGGCTGCAGGTGTTCTGCTAAGCTCAGGGTTGCCCAGGCTAATACAAACAATTGGACATTGGTCAGCACAGCCAGCAGCAGACATACTCACACTAATTCTGGTTGTATGTGCCTGTACGCATGTGCCATAACGTGACCACAGTATGAATATCCAGCATGCCTGCGAGCACCAGCAAAGACTTGGTTGCTCGATAGCACGGGTGGACCAGAGAAGCAGCAACTGTGACATTCTTGAGGCAGGAGCGCTTGCTAAGCTTTAATTGCATTGCTTGAGCTTTGACAGCGCTGTCAAAGTGTGCTAGCACAGCAGAAAGCTTGAACACACACAGCAAGTGTCACTGCTGCAGAAACCTTACAGCCTGTCTAGGCTTCATCATGCGCTATACATAAGCAGATATATCAGACAAACTTATAAAATGTAGCAAGCCAGCAGCTCAAGGCTCACGGTGCGATGATAGCCCGTGCTGCAGGACCCTTTTCTGCATTTTCTGCTTTTGCCAACCAACCCTCGATCTGGCTTCCGAGAGTCCTGCCTGTTCAGGCGCAGACGCAAGCTTAGAACAACACTCAACACACGACAATGGCTATCAGCTATACAAGGGTGCAGCAAACCACCTTCTCGCTCATACCACGAACCAGCGTGGGAGGGAGCACGACTGACGCGCGGCATGCTGGCTACTGTAGAATGTATTTTTGTTATGATAATGCGCCTTGCTTAACTCATACGGCGTGCATGCTGCTGTGGCACCCCTTTTTCCCGGCAACTGCTTGGTAGGTAACTGCTACGCTACAAATGACAAATCTTGTTTAGTCTAGGACATGCGTAAAGCATCTCATGCTCTTGGCAACGAGTACGGGTAATATTGATGAGCGGTGCCTTAGCAGTGCCTGGAGAATGAAAAGGCAGGTAGTCGCCTGGTCACGAATGTGATCACCAGCAGCTGACTGACAGATGAAAGCCTCGGCTGAGCCAGCAACATGCGTCTACACGGACACAAACAAGTAACCCGCCACAGTGTGCGCCACGGACCAGCCCAATGCAGCGGTTGAAGCTGTAACCAAAGACAAGGTAGTGTCTGAGGTTATAACCTGATCGAAGAACAGCCCTCCTGCAGCATGTAGGGTACCACTCGTAGCACGTAGCATTCTAAAGCCCAGCATGCATTGCACTGCTGGTTAGAATAGCAATATCAGCTTGGCTTTCTTTGGTTGGTTTGCATGATGTATACCGGCGAGTGCTTACTATGGCATGTCAAAGTCATCATCCTCATCCATTGCATCCTCTGTTTTGTGCTGCTGCTGCTGTGTGGGCACAGCTGGTCTTGCTGTTGCTGCTGCTGCCACCAGTCTTAGCTGTTGTTGCTGTAGCTGCTGTTGTTGCCCAGCTGCTGCAGAAGGTGCTGTTACTGTCACTGCAGCTGCTGGGGCGGCTGGCTTCTGCTCTCCCTGCCCACCCTGCTGCTGTCCTTGCGCTGCCACATTATGCTGCTGCTGCTGCTGCTTTTGTTTCTTAGCAACTGCCTCTGCTGCCAGTGCCTTCTGTCGTGCCTGCTGCTGCTGTGCCTCCTTGGTTGCAGCTGCCTTCTTCCGCTGTTCTGACACATTGGCGTACTCAGTCTGCAACTGCTTCAAGGATGCTTCTGCTGACTGCCGCTCCTTCTCAACCACCTGCAACAGTGCAATATTACATCTGAGCGAAGTCTGCTTGATATTCTGGTGCCAGTCAGTAGCTGCTGTGTCCGACTGTAAGCAGGCAACCCAGCATCTGTCACAGGTGGCAGATTCTCGGACCTACTCGCATTGCACGTGATACAAGTTCTCTACTGTCGCTGCAGGGGCCCGCACCTGGGTGATCTCGACAAACAGCTTGGTTTTGGCGTCCACCTTTTTCTGCTGCAGGTCAGCAATCACAACCATAATGCGTTGGATCTCCCGCTCTTCTTGCTCAGCAAGAAGCTGACACCTCACCGCAGCAGCAGCAAGACCAGCAGCAGCAGCAGACACCATCAGCTGCTTACTGACAGGTTGGTTGGGCTCTGGGATACCATTAGGAGGTTGCTCACCATCCTGCTGCTGCTGCTGCTGCTGTTCTTGCATCAGAACATCCCCACTCTTTCTATTTGCTGCGGCAGCAGCTTGAACAGGACCATCCCCACCATCTGCTGCTGCTGTTGGCTCTTCCGGTGGTCCTGCTACTATCCTGGTAGCCACATGTGTCAGATCCTGGAGTGCATCAATATCATTCTCAGCGATGACCTGCAACAGCAACACACGCAACATGAAACAGTCAACCCACCAGTGCAGGTCATGTGCAAAGTGCACCTGAAGGCCCTCCTGGGGCTGCTAGAAAGAGAGCCTTCGGGCACCAGGGCAGCTTGTGCAGCACATCGGGCATGAGGGGTGATGAGGGGCAAACCACGTCAAGATGCCTGGGCCTGTCAGGAGTCTGAAGGCAAGGCTGCTGATGCACTTATGATACGGGCAATTGCCCAGGCACTCTAGGTGCCATGAGCTGTTCTAGGCAGACCTGCTGCTCTGCATCTGGCCACCAGGCACCACAGCAGCAAATGTACGTAGGCAGTACTCTGTTGTTGTTGTGGGCACCACTGACCTGCAGTGTCCTCTGTGCTGCTGCTGCTGCCACCTTCGGCCCCATTAGCACTGCCAGGAAGGTGATAATGCTCATCACCGGGTTGTGGTCATCTTGAAACGGCAACACAACCTGCTGCTGCTGCTGCTGCTGGCCGTCAGTGCCAGTAGCTGTTGTTGCCGCTGCTGCTGTTGACCAGCCGGCGATGTCCTCAATAAAAGCATCTTCCATGGGCAGTCTAACAAAGTGCATGAGGCAGGCTGCTTGGCTGCGTGTGCCTACGTGGGCTGCTACTGCTGCCCAGTCCTCCTTGTACAGCTCAATGCCTTCAAGCAACCTGCCCACAGTCACATCACATAACATCACACAGGGTGCATACTGTGTCTCACAGACCTGGCTTCACCTCATGCCTGTCTGTCAGATGACACCTCACCACACTCAGTGAGGCGCCTGCTGTCACCTGCTGTGGCCATGTCATGACACAGCGCCAGCCAATACAGCAGCAGTCGTATGCAGCAATGGCAGATACGCAACCAACCAATGTTTGTTGAGAGGATGACTGTTACGCAACAATGTTACATAACAACAGTAAAGTTGAGAGGTGCGTGACCCACAGCAGTGTCTCCTCGGGTCTCCAGCCATCTGAGCTGGTCTGCCTGCTGTTGCCATCAATGCGCACAAAGTCCCGACTGCTACATCCAGCCGGGAACCTGCCCTCTGCGTACGCTGCTGGACACAAGTTTATGTCCGGGTGCTTGGTGCAGTGGTAGCGCAGTGCAGTGCACTCAACCCAGGGCATGGCGGAGCAGTAGATTGGCGTGACCACACTCTGCTGCAAGCCTGCGTCTCCACCACGATGACCAAAAGCTGGCATCAGCAGTGAGCCCGGTGCCCGCTGTGCTGCTGTGGCTTGTCCTGCATGAAAGTTGCCACCCTGCTGTGTAGCTGCCGAGGCTTCAAGTCTGCTGGGTCGCTGTCAGGATGACAAGAAGCACACACATGACAGGCAGCAGGAAAAGAATCAGGGGGTCGGCAAAGAAACAGCAGCTCTTGCAGCCGCATGCATGGGGCGGGAGGTCCCAGGAATGCATGCAACACATGATGATGATTGACTTGTGTGCCCACATGAAGGGCCTGTAGTGTGCCAGCTGCAGCACTGTGATCGTCGTCATCAAGCCGGGCCTCACTACTCTCACTGCTTGGACATGACGTGACAGCAGCCAGTGCTGACCCAGCCTCAAGCGTACCAGGACCACTCACCTGGAACTCAAACAGACATGCCGTTCCTGGTGGCAGCGCTGCTGACACTTTGCCTGTTGCTGGGTTAACCCTGTGTGCTGCTGTCAGCCGCCCTCCTGCCAGTGAGCTGTTGGGATCATGGTTGATAATGCCCCAGTTGACCAACAGGTCATAAACCCTGTGTCGGAGAAGCTCATCAGTGAATGACATGAGCACAAGGTCAAGACAGTAGCCTGGAGCGTAATATGCTGGTATCATGCAGGCAGTCAGCATGCAGAATGAGCGCAACCATTTGCCCACAGCAAGTTCATGCTTCTTTATCTCTGAGCAGGGGGAGGTGTCGAGCAGCTGATTACTGCCAGCTTCATCCTTGGCACAGGATCAACCCTCTTGAGGCTGGCGACCTGGCCCCATGAGGGCCGTGTGATGACTGGTGCACCAAGACACGAGCTGATGCAGGTCACTGTGCCTCACCTCTGCAGCCCTGTAACCTCAGCCCCCTCAATGGCCTCCCTCACCACGGCAAATGTCAGCTGGTCACCAGGAACCAGCTCAAGGTACATGCCAATGATGGCGTCACGGTACAATCGATACAGCTGCAGGGCAAAAAAAACCTCATCATGCAATGCAACACAGCAGAGAATCTGCAACTGCAACTGATTCTGCAAAGCAGGTACGATGACTAGTTGATGGACAGATGTGATCAGTGTGTGTATGCTGCTGCCGGGTGGACACACACCTTGGGTGTTTTGCTGTAAGAGCGTCCATTGAAAAAGTCAGGTGCTGCTGCTCGCTCCATCTCATGAATGCTGTCGTAGCGGAACCAGCTGGCAGACACAGGGGCCGAGTAGTCACGACGCACAGGCCGATGAGCAGGACCAGACCCAACCACAGCGGGGGCAGCGGCAGCAGCAACAGCAGCGGCAGCAGGGGAAGGATCATGGCTGGTGTGCCCTGCTGCTGCTGCTGCTGTTGCTGCTGGCTGTTGTTGAGCTTGTGGTGGGAGGGGAGGCAGGTAGGATGCCAGGTGTGTGTTGATCTGGCCCTGCAGCAAGACCAGCAGCTAAGCCCTTTTGACAACCCACCCTACCACACTCTTGAGCAGCGACAGGTCACGCAGCAGCCATGACTGGCTCGTGGCATCACATCACCTGCATACTGATCACAGCTGATTTGATAGTGCTGTCAAAGACTTTCAAGCATCATCAAGTGCAGAGGAACGTCATGATCGGTTGCATTGGCCACACACAGTGTTCCTGTGCTGTCCTACCTGTGATAAATTTTCCACAGATGTCTTCTGAGTGTCAAGGAGTGCCTTGTGCGGGTTGATCACCTTCCTGG
Organism: Coelastrella sp. MACC-549; assembly: GCA_018290735.1. NCBI lineage: Eukaryota > Viridiplantae > Chlorophyta > Chlorophyceae > Sphaeropleales > Scenedesmaceae > Coelastrella > Coelastrella sp. MACC-549. The sequence goes on from JABEVS010000315.1 coordinate 49,790, forward strand.
TGACCACGTGGACATCAAGCCGGGACAGCGGCTCAGCAGACACCTCAGGACCAGCTGGGTGGCAACAGCAGCGGCAGCAGCAGCAGTCGGGCCAAGCAGCAAGTCGCAGCTCGGGGCTGATGCTGACTTGCTGCCTAAGTATGGCTGAGACGGCACATGCAGGATGGACATGGAGGAAAGCACAGAGGGGTCGCATGCAATTGCTTGACAAAGCTTCTGATCACAGGAGCCATGCTGTCACTGTTGCTGGGCATCAATGACTTTGAAGGTGCTTGTAACGGAGGTTGTCTTGTGCATTGCCACCTCACCATCTGTCCTTGCTTTCTTGGCAGTACCAGGCAGTAAAGCACCAGCACGCTTGCCCTGCAGCAGGAACAGTCAGCAGCAGGCACGGATTGATCCCACCATCAACAACAACCGATGGCGGCGAGTTTGATGCGATGGTCAATCAGCCACTTACATCTTTGCCTCTTGCTTCTGCTGCCTCCATCTCTGCGTCAAACTCTGGTGTGGTGTAATCAGCAGGGTTCATCCACTCATTGTACTTCTCACTGTCAACCACCCAGCGTGGTGTGACCTTCCACCTTCCTCCTGGTGGGGCCTTGTCTGGCACCACCTCCTTGCTGTCAACCGCCTTGGCAGGAATCCACTCATCATAGCTGTCAGGCTGGTACCAGTAGTGCACGCGCACCATGTTGCCCCTGCCATACAGGAGACAAAAGTTTGAGCAGAAGCTTCAATCAATGCTGCTGAGGGCAGTGCCATGCCTGCACAACCACCATGATGCAGCTGTGATCAGTTGAAGACAGCACAGCAGCTAAGCAGCAACTTAAGATGCTTATCCAGAGCACAGCTACAGCAGAGATGTCCTACTTGACTGCCACCACTGTTGTGTACTCCTTGCCATCATCTGGATCACCAGCTGGACCAAAGGGGAACACCATGTGCGTCACACCAGCCTCATCTGACCACAGCAGCAGCACCCAATCAGCAACAGGAAGAAGTGTGCAGGACGCGGGAGATACATGCTTGGTGGCTGCAGGACTGGCAACTGGGTGCTGGTCTAGGTATTGCAGACGTTGCACATATTGCCAGGATCATAACTTCACAGGGTCATGCAGCTGGATGTGGCGAAGAGCCGCAGCTGCTGTGGTGTACCTGGGCTTTCTGCCAGGTTTGCTTGCAATCTGCGCACATACTCCCTCAGCCTCTGTGTCTCATTGCCTAGGGAGGGGCTGATGTACACCAGAGGCACCTTCAGCAGCTGACGCCGCTCAAGATCACGACGCAGTGTCACCAAGATCTCAAGGCACTAGAACACAGCAGCAGCAACAGCAGCAAAAGGACCAGCATTGAATGGGTTGTCTGGTTTCAACAGACAAATCCAGTGCAGTTGAGAAGCATTCAACGTATAGGGTTGCTTTGAAAAGAAACTTCACTTGAAAAGAATGATGGAGTATTCCTCTTTTTTTGCTGATGCTGCCCTTTTCCTTGCTGAATTGCTGTTGCTACTACACCATGGTATCCTGCTGCTCAGGCACTGGGAAGACAGGGATGAATCTTCACAGCGATCCAATGGGCAGTTGCGGTACATGTAGGCTGCTGATAATCTGAAGTAAATGTCACTGTCCCTGTTGAGTGCTGCAAAACCATCGTGGACACTCTGGAGCTGATGCTACTGGTCATGCTAGCAGCGCTGCTGTTGTGAGCACACCTCCTTGCGTTTCCCTGGATTCTGCCACTCAATGGCTTTCAAAGCACGTGCCCGCTTAATTTCAAAGACTTTCACTGCTATAGCATGCAGAGCTCCATTGACCAACGGGTCTGTAATGAGACGAATGGGCAGTTTGGGACAGATTCTTGGTGGCATCGCCTGCAACAGACAGGGCACGACAATGAGCATGCCGTACACCTTTGATGCATTCACTGGGAGTTGCACGTAGGTCAACGTACGTCTTTTCCAAGTGCAGCCTCCTGAAAGTGCAGGATTTGCAGAAGCATGATCGCCAGTTGCTTGGCATCATACTTTGCATCTGGTAGCTCCTCTGCCAGTGCAGTTACCAATGGTTGTAGCTTGCCGTAATAATCTTCATTCTGCGGTTGAGTCAACCAGTCAGCAATCAAGCCAACCTAATCTCGCACAACCTGCCAAGCCAATCGCTTCATGCTGCTGCACCTGATAGTCTTTCGGATGAACTTGCCCTCTCCTTACTGGCTCAGGCAGCGCCATACTGATGCTTGATATATTACCTCAAACAATCATAGCCTATTGAGTCATGCGATCAGCAACGGCAGCACCAGAGCTCTCTGGTGATCAGCAGTACAAGGGCATGCCACCATTATCCAGGCTCAAGACGGCGAACTACACTGTAATCATGAAACTGGCATGAATTGGTGGATCATCAACCGATTATGCACAAGTCATCCTTAAGGAGTACTAAGTACAGGTTGACATTGCCTAACAGTGGTACCACTGTCGGTCTGGCTCCTCTGAACCCTGCCGTGCAAATCTTGCTGAGATTCTGGGCTTGGTACAGTGATGCAGATACCACTACTTTTGCTGTGTTGTTCAGGGTCTGCATGTACTCGTGCATAGACTGTTTTGGCAGTGCCGTATAAGTAAAAGAAATTGAGCCATGCAGCGAGTTGATATGCTATAAGTAGTTTACAATGTGAGATGTGAGAGTTGGTGCAGTAACGCATATGAGCATCAGCATCACAGTGAGCCTGCAACTGCTGCTGAATACTGCTGCCAGCGATGATTCACAATGCATAAGCAGCAAGTACAAGCCACCTGCCCAGACTGGCTATATGTTGATTCTGCTGCTTCTGCTGCGAGGTGCTGAAACACACCATAGGGATGCTATCAATCATGACTCATACATTCAATAGTATTGAATACTATAAATAGCTCCATGGACATGGTATTACCAGCCCTAACCTCAGGCTCAGGACTCGCAGTGATTATATGCAGTGACTCTACCCACGCCTCCAACTGCTGATGATGCTACAGGGATGCCATGATGCAGATGCCATAAGCTTGAGCGCATCATGCATTGAGCGCATGATGCCATTACTAGTCAATACTGCTGCCAGCATGCTACTGCTGCTGTAGCCTAGTACGGTACTACTTGGTGGCAACTTGGGCGACCAGCTAGACTGCGCTGGTTCTGAAGCCTTCAAACTAATACAAAGTTTATATCATAATAAGTCAAACGGCCCATGACGCCAGGCATACTCACTGCTTCAAGAGTCTGGGTCCTGAACGCAGTGCAGCAGCGCTTTCTGCGCTCTGATTGCAGTTTCAAACGCTTGTTACTAATTCCTACTAGTAGCATGTCATTGTCAGGGTCAAAGCACATCAGGTGTAGTGCCGAACAACTGCAACACTTGCAGGAAAGGTGTTGATCTTGCGAATATAACTAAGGCGCGTTAGCAGCTTTGTGCAATAAAGCCATGTGCATGGTGCAAATTCGTGAGAATGTATGCATTGACCGCTGAGATTGGGCAGAAAAGTGACAGGGCAGCCGCCGCCCGCCACCTTGGCTGAACTCTTGATTGGCTTTTGTTGGGCGTGCAGGTGCTTCCCTTCCAGCATTGGAAACCTCCATGGCTGATCACTGTGACAGCAGGCACAACCTCACAGGCACCAGCTGAGACCTGAAAAACCCTGGCGATGCCACATCAGCTGCAGCATGCACAGCATCCCTCACCTTCAATGCGGCACAGGCTGTTGCGGACAGCTCTCCTGGCGATTGTTCGTGGAATTGCTGCACTCAGGTGCAACGTCACCGCATAGCTGAGTGAAGACTGGGGATCTCCTGAGCAGCAGAGGTTGCCCTGAGCCCACTGACTGCGAGCAGTGGCACTGAGCAACAAACACATCAGGTATGTGGAGATGTACGGCATAATAATGCATAATCCACAAGCAATGTCCTTGATGCCTGCAATGGCTGTTGCTGGCAAGTTGGTGTCGAGAAAGCTGTCAAATCATCGCACACACCATCAATTCCAACATGCAGATGACATGAGGTTTTCTGTTATAGCTGATTGCCTGCTTGTCAGGTGCTAGGGCTACACTTCATTCAGACTCTCCATCACTGTCCGTATCACCAAGGTTCAGATCGGGTAGGCCACATAATCGGACCCCTATAGTCTCTGCATTGAGACTGTAAGAATAAATACATGTTTAAAGATGTGGGATTGGACTGGCACGGCGCGGATGGCCCATTTGAAGCTGTTTACATCTGCTCACCTGTACTTGTCCCCTTGGTGCAGGACAGCTCTGCAATAACAGCAGCAGGCAGCCGTACTGATTCGGCAGGGTGAATGATATGATGGGTCCTGATCCCTTCATTGGGTGCCTTTGGGGACCTCTTACGCAGCTGCAGCAGTAAAAACTAAGTCACCTTGCTGTTAACAGCAACGTTGCTGCATGGCTCGGTTGAAGCCACGCAAAGGGGGCAAGCGGCGAGCATCTTCAGGGTCAGACACAACCTCAGATGATGGAGCCGCTCTCAGCCATGAGTTGTCCAGCCCGCCAGAAGAGCAACTGGACAGACATGCCCCTGACTATGTCTTGCCAACAGCAGGAAGTAGCCCCATGGCACTTGATGTCCATTACCAGCCCCAGCATCAGGTGCCTGCATTCCTACCCCGCACACGTGCCCGTAAACGCAAGCCTACAGTCTCAGCAGCAGCACCTGCTGCACATGAGTCAGCAGCGGCAGTAGTGGGTTCAGAAGGCCGCAGCAGCAAACGCACACGGCGCGCGGGAAGTGTCGGGCGCAGCACTTACAGAGAACTTGATGAAAATGACTTTGATCTCAGCTGGGCGAGCTCTGAGAGCGAAGAGCAGGAGCAAGGTGAATATGCTCTCTTGTCACTCCACTGTAGCATGCTGATTGGATTACAGCGCAATCACATAGCAGCAACAGGAAAACTGCAGCGGTTGTACATCAACGGGTCTGCCCAAGGCTTGGGATGGCAGCATAAAGTGGCAAGACCCAGAGGATTGTCTCTCCTGGGCCCTCCTGGGAAGGTAGTTTCTGCAGAGTGCCTGCTACAGATGAATGAAGAGTTCCAAGCAGCTGCGCATGAGTCAATAGCCAAGGTACACAGCAGCCACATGCAGTTGCTACAGATTACTCATGAGCAGTGGTCAGTGGCATACATCCCTGTGCGGCTTTCAAAGTCGTTGGCAGTAGCGTCTCAGCACCCCTTGTGTCCTGGAGCTGCATTTTGCTGATCCTTCTTGTTCTTTTTGCTGTACATCACTGCTGCTGCCCTGCAGGTGATGGCGAGGTTGATGACAGTGAGAGCCATTGTGCGGTGTGTGGGAGTGATGCAGAAGCAGACAAACTGCTCTGCTGTGAGAGCTGCCCCAAGGTTTACCACCTCTACTGCCTGGACCCACCCCTCAGTAGAGTGCCAAAGGGCATGTGGTTTTGCCCCAGGTGTGACAGGGTTCAGCAACTGCTGGACGATGACACAGGCCTGGAGCGAGTATTAGCAGTCAGGACAGTGCCATCAGCAACAGCAGCAGCTGCAGCAGCAGGACGAGATCACAAGCCAACAGGAGATCAGCAGCATGAGACAGGTCAGCAACGACTGTTTTATGTCAAGTGGAAGGACCGGTCGTATCGCCACTGCAGCTGGGTGCCTGAGTCTGGGATGACAGCTGCTGCTGCTGTCAAGGTTGTTGGTCAGGCCAACCCAGTGGTAGCACGATTACGTAAGTTCTGGCGTGAGCAGGCAGCCGCCGCAGAGACTGGGGTGTATGAGGAAGCCGAGGAGACAGGACAGCTCGTGAATGGCATCAATCCTTCTTGGCTGCAGGTGATTGGCATGTCAGGGCTTTTGTTCTCAATGTCCATGTCAGGTCTTCTTTGAAAAGACTGCAGCATGTGGTGATGCACATGCTGCAGGATCCTTCTTGGCTGCAGGCGTCTGCTGTCACGTTAGCTGTCCAGTGGCATCTGACAACACACACCTGCTGACGCTGCACAGCTTCATGAACCTTGCAGCTTGTAAACATCATGGTGTTGACAGACTTACTGGTATGTGCCTTCCATGCTGCTTGTGATTTGCGACCAGCATCAGCAATCAGTGTCGCCTTGCTTGCTTCTGCTGTTGCTGCTGCTGCTGCTGCCTGATGTCACCACACTTCTGCTGTCACTGCTGCAAAGGTTGACAAAGTGTTGGCTGAGCGGGGTGTGAGAGGTGCTGATGCTGGTGCACCTGGGGTGGAATACTTTGTCAGCTGGAAGGAGCTGCCCCTGGAACAAGCCAGCTGGGAGAAGGAAGAGGTGCGCACAGGCAGCACAGCCTTACCCAGATACACAACTTTCATCATGCATCACCTGCTCTGCTGGCGTACTGCTTCCTCTACAAATGATTAAGGGCAGTGACGTGCCACTGATGCACGTGCAACATGGCAATCCCACCTTCATATGTATTGCATTCAGGAGGCATCAAGTGTGATTATTACATCACCAGTTGGCAAGCTGGCCGAGGAGCTTTTGTCTCATCCCAGATATCATGCCCAGGTTGGACTTCTCAACAAACTGCCGCTTCTTAGCCGCTGCTTCTGCTGCTGCATTGTACAGGACCTTGTTGAGTTTTCAGCTGAGATTGCTGCCTTCAGAGCCTCACAAACACCCATTGCTGTTGAAGCCGCAACCCGCAGGAGACACCAGGCAGCAGCAGCGAGGGAAGAACGAGTGAATGAAACAGCAGTTGTGCAAGTGGAAGAACTGGTACAGGGTGAGGGTGAGACATGAACTCAGACATCCACTGCTTTGATTAGTGGGCCCCGGTCAGCCTGTGATGGGTCTTGTGGTTCAGATCACCGCTGGTGTTCCATCAACCCAGTATGACCCCATTGCTGCTTCATGTGTGCAAATAGCATAGGGAACCAGCTTCTGAGCCACCTTTGCAGCTAGAACAGCAGAGCAAGCGTAGCCACACTATGTTGATCTGACTGGTGGCTTGCAGCAGCCCAAGCAGCAGAAGATGATGCAGCTGGAGACAGCAGTGCAAGAGGCGCTGGCAGTCGAAAGTTCAAGACCACACCTGGCTTTGTTCAAGGAGGCAGCCTGCACCCATACCAGCTGGAAGGGCTCAACTGGCTCTACCACAAGGCGCAGTTGAAGCATAATGCCATACTGGCGGATGAAATGGGTTTGGGGAAGACCATTCAGGCCATCTCCTTCATGGGAGCTCTGTGGGAGGTAGGAATTCTCCTTTCAGGGAATCATTGTTGGTGGTTGCAGCAGTTGCGTCAGTGTTCAAGGTTTAGAGATGCAGCACAAAGTACTGAGTTCCCTGCCTGGTACATTGCGGCTGTCCAGCTCTTGAATACATGACATACCATTACCAGGAGCGCTGGACGTACAATCCCCCCTCCCCCAAATTTCCCCTCCCTGGTCCTCTGGCTGACTGCAGGATTGTGTGCCTCTGCCTCACCTGGTGGTGGTCCCGCTGACCACCTTGAGCAACTGGGAGCGTGAGCTGGCCACCTGGGCCCCTTACCTCCGGGTGGTGTGTTTGAAGGGCACTGCTCCTGCTCGACAGCTGTTGTTGGACCACTGCTTCTATGTGCCGGCTCAGGGACATGGCAGGGGCAGGGCAGCTTACCAGGTGAGAAGTGCTGACGTGTTCCCTTACAAGCATTCTATATGGGCCCTTACTTGATGCAGCCCCACTCCCGCATGACGTTTCAGAAGGTGAATACACGCATGCAGTCCGGTCACACGTCCATTGGACAAACCACGACACCAACACTTGTCTGGCTGGTGTCCTGCATGGCGTTGTGCAAGCAATCCTTGTCATTGTTTGCTGTCAGGACCGCGTGAAATTTCACGTTCTGCTGACCTCATATGAGATGGTGAGCAAGCACTTGGCACAGATACAGAAGCTGGACTGGGCAGCTCTTGTGGTGGATGAAGCTCACAGACTCAAGAATGCTACCAGCAGGCTGTTTCAGGTGAGCAAGACGGCCACGGATCAAGTCACAGATGTCCCTGAGGCTCCTGGGTACAGTCAGGGTCCTGCACACGTCCAGCAGGTCCTGCGGTTGCGATCATCATCAAGCTCATCAAGCATCATGGGCTGATCCCCAGATGCCGTCCACAACACACCATACATTTGAACCCATGTTCTGACCAGACATGCTATAGGAGCCCACAAATGCCCTCATGAGGAGATTACTGTAAACATTATTAGCTCCTCCAAGACAACTCATCTTCTGTCTCCAAAAACCAAGTATCTTCCGACGTATGTAGTGTTGCCTGTACCTCTGGCACCAAAACCCTGTCAATCATGCCTGACACCCTTGCAGGACCTTGTGCGTGTGACCGCACGCCACCGGCTGCTGCTCACCGGCACTCCCCTCCAGAATAACTTGGATGAGCTGTTCTTTCTGATGAACTTCCTGGAGCCACAAAAGTTCCCCAGCCTGGATGTGTTCAGGGACACATACGCAGCGCTAGATGACAAGGACAAGGTGTGGCACTTGGTGGAGCGCCAGACCAACCGTGTGGCGCAGTGCACATGACATCCTGGTAATGTGAACGTGTTGAGCCTGACCTCGTGTTCAAGGGCATGAGTTTCAAGATGAACGATCTGCTGCTTTCTTGCAGGTGGGTGAGCTGCACCGCCAGCTGCAGCCGCACCTGCTGCGGCGCCTGAAGAAGGATGTGCTGAAGCAGCTGCCACCCAAGATGGAGCAGATGGTGCGGCTTGAGATGAGTGATGAGCAGAGGGAAATATACAAGGCAATCCTCAGCAGGAACTATGATGCACTAGTCGGTAAGTGGAGTGGTGTGCCGCATAAGTGCACTCAAGTCAATCAGAATCTTACTCCAGGCTGAATTCGACTGCAAAGACCGATGCTGTCCTACGTGCGAGGGCTGATGTGTTGCACTTGGAAACTTTATGAAGCTTTGCCACTGCCTCTGCTTCAGGATAAGCCATGGCTGCATTTGTTGTGGAAACTTTGTGAAGCTCTGCCACTGCCACTGCCACTGCTTCAACATAAGCCATGGCTGCATTTGTTGTTCGTCTGTTGCAAATCACCTGTGCTGCCTTTTAGATAAGTCCAAGGGTGTCGTCAAGCTGCGCAATGTGATGATGGAGTTGCGAAAGACGGTCAACCACCCTTGCCTGCTGAACTTTGACATCAACACACCAGCTTACACAGCAGCAGTGGCAAGGAGAACAGCAGCCGCAGCGGCAGCAGCCGCAGCCGTGGCTAAGGGTGAGTGGCAGGGTAGCTCTGTTTGCAGGGATACACAGTAACAGTTGGGTTGGACAGTCTCCCGTGTGCTTATGCCTGAGCTTCTCGTCCTAGCTGACAGGTCATGCAGCAGCTGCCATATGCTGGCAGTCAAGGTCACAGCTCCTGTAGTCCTTGCTCCCTGGTTGAAGCACAAAGTTTCATCAAATGCATCTGTACCAGCAACATCATCTGATGCTGGTCTGTCACCACCTGTCCCCATCATCCACCTTCCCTCTCTCCCTGACTGTCTGTGTGCCACTGCTGCTGCAGAGACATCTGCTCTTCCTCCCTGTGAAGCCACTGAGCAGCTTGTTGCCGCCAGTGGTAAGCTTGCCCTGCTGGACAAGATGATGGTGAAGCTCAAGGCAGGAGGCCACAGGGTGCTGATCTACAGTCAGTTCACGAGGACTCTTGATGTGCTGGAAGACTGGTTGGTGGGAAGAGGATGGGGATATGAACGGATAGATGGTAGGTGTTGGTGTGTTGGGAGGATTGAGTGTGTAATGATGCATGCAGATATGTGACAGCCTCTTAAACAGCAGCATACCTGGCTACTACACTGCTGGCATTTGCTGAGCTATTGTTCAGGGTTTAGGGTGCTGTTCACCGTTGGGTGCTATGTGCCACAGTGCTGTTGATTATTCGGTGCTATGTACACAATTAATTGTTGTTCAGCATCTCTGCAAATGCTGTTTACCTTTGCTGCTCATGCCTCTCCCCTGACTTTGCTGTTGCAGGTGATGTGTCAGGTCTGGAGCGCCAGAAGCGTGTTGACAGCTTCAACAGCCAGCCTGACAGGAAGTTTGTGTTTCTGCTGAGCACTCGTGCCGGAGGTCTGGGCATCAACCTGGCTACTGCCGACACAGTCATCATCTTTGACAGCGACTGGAACCCCCACAATGACCTGCAGGCTCTGGCACGTGCGCACCGCATGGGCCAGAAGCGCAGCGTGATGGTGTTCAGGCTGGTCACACGCGGCACAATTGAGGAGAGGATGTTGCAGGTGAGGCAGGCACAGCAAGACACACAAGCTTCTGGAATTCAACTGACTTTTGTACATCAGTCCAGCTGTCTGATATCAGGCGGTTTGCTGCTTCATGGCAAATGGCTTGCTGCATCCCAATGAGTGTCATTGCCAGAGACCAACCAGTGTCTACATACATGCCTACAGCAGAGGCCATCACCAAGGTCAAGGCAATTGGCAACTCCAAAGCACCTGGGTCTATGTGACATGGGTAGTTGTTGCTGCTGATTGCTGTTGCTGGCATGGCTGCTGCAATGTGCACTAACAGCGCGCCAAGTCGAAGATGGTTCTTGAGCACCTGGTGGTCGCCAAGGCAGCTAAGAGTGACAAGCTGGCCCAGCAGGAGCTTGATGACATACTGCGCTACGGAGCAAAGGAGCTGTTTGCTGAGGACGAAGATGAGGGCGCAGCAGCAGCAGCAGCAGCAGCAGCAGCAGCAGGAGATGGAGCAACATCAGCTGACAAAGATCAAGCAGACCACAAGCAGCAGCACAGGCGTATGCGGATTGTCTATGATGATGCTGCCATTGACCGGCTGCTGGATCGCAGCCAGGTGGCGGCAGCAGCAGCAGCAGCAGCCAAGCAGGAAGAGGGGCAGGATGATGAGTTCACCAAAGCATTCAAGGTATGTTGACACTAGTGGTGACGGGGCAGTGCAGCAACATCAAACTCAATGTAGTCACTGCCGCTTGTGCTGCGTCTCAACAGCGTGTGCGAAAGTCATTTGCTGCTTGCAGAGGTGCTACACTTCAGATGTTCAAACCTGTTCTACTTGGTCACACATCATGGATGATGATACCCTACCATTTTCTGGCTTCATGGCTCAATGTTGGAAGAGATCTGCCTCGCTGTGGATGTGCAGGTGGCAAACTTTGACATGGTGGAACAAGATGAAGAGCCACCTGCAGACCAGCAGCAGACAGCAGCAGACGCCCAGCAGCAGCAGCAGCAGCAACAGGTGGATGCTGACGCTAATGAAGCCTTATCTTATGACCCAGCGGCCACTGAGTTGCACAAGTCTCAGCAGCAGTTTTGGGCGGCCATTCTGGGTGAGCGGCCAGCTGAGCAGCAGGGTCAGTTGGGTCTGGCCACGCAGCAGTTGGGGCAGCGGCGGGCCAGGCAGGCTGCCAGGTACATCTTCTATGACAGCGAGAGTGAGACTGACAGTAGGAGCAGCAGCAATGCAGGGGGCTCTGAAGGAGCTCAGCAGCAGCAACAGGATGAGGATGGTCTTGACGATGTTCAAGGTTGTAAAAGGCGGCGAAGAAGGAGGAGGAGGACAGCTGGTGATGATGATGAGTTGTACCAGGCAGATGAACAGGTGGGAGATCATGTTCATTGTACACTGCTTGTGCAATTTGCTGTTGGCATTATGGCATTGTTTTCAAACAGTGCAGTGTCTGAGACAGCATGTATGGTGTGCTGAGCGGTTGGTGTTTGCTTTTTTTTTGACCAAGTTGCAGTGGTGCGCAAGTACAGGTTTTGCATGACATTTACTGAGCCAAAGCATCAGACTGAATGCATTCTTTTTAGCATGAGGGCTGGCATACTTCCGCCATGCTTTTGAAAACAGTACAGCAGTCGCCAGGATTGCGTGCCTACTGTCCATTCAGCGGCTGTGTCTCTCGTGCCATTGTTGTGTGTCCCTTTGCAGGCCACTGAGAGTGAGGATATCATGGATGATGCTGACATAGATGTCATGATGCTAGATGGACCTGGCCATGCAGCAGCAGCAGCAGCAGGCGGCCGAGGAAGGCCTGCAGGTGGCGATGGCCAGAAAGCAGGTGGCAGCATAGCTGCTGCTGCTGCTGCTGCTGTACAGCAAGCTGCAGCAGAAGTTGTTGCAGCAGTGCAGGCTGAGCAGCAGCTGCAGGCAGAGATGTATCCTCCTAGAGTTTCAGGTGCGTGGAGCTGGTGCTGATGTGCCTGACTGGCTGCTGATGCACTCATCCTGGGAAACGTTGCCGTGCCATTTTGAGCAGGCTGGGTCATCCTGCAACTGTTTGTAGCTTGCAGCTACTGTCGCAGTATGCTGACAGTTGTGCTTCATGAAACACAAGCAACATCACTCTTATAGCTAATGCTGGCAGGTGGGCTGTTGCTATGTGAACTAGCAGCAATGAGTGTGCCTCATTAGCAACTCATCAGGTGTCATGCTGCTCAGCACTGCTGTGAGTGCAGGAGGCATGCGTGCACTGGGCCTTGAGATTGACACACCTCCACTGAGACACCACACTCACACATGCAACCTGCAGTGTGGATCACAGCTGTTGCTGTACTGCCTGCACCTTGTGGCTATCATTGGGTCAGCTCAGGTGTTACAGGTGTCAACACGCACTCATGCCCAGGCACCTTGCTGTCGGTCTGTGCAACACCTGCAGGTTCTGGCCCCATGCTTCACATATGTGGTCTCAACAGCACTGAGAGGCATTTATTCATGTCTGTGCTCATGCACTTTGGTCCCCCATACATACACCTGCAACCAAAGCTGGGCTGGGCACCCTACACACAACACATCAAGTCAAAGACACTCAAACAGGTATGGCATCAGTTGATGGCTGTGATATCCTGCAAGTCAAAGCACCTGTGCAGAATGTTAGTTGCTGAAATAGACTGTTGCACTGCCTGTCAAGGATGCTTTGCATTGCACACTGGTGATGTCCAGCGCCAGCCCTTCCTGGTTGTATCACAGCACATTCCTATTGCTGCAGACTGCAGTAGCTGGAGAGCTCACTTCGCTTTGACCCCCCTGCCCTCCTCTCTCTCTCCTGGACCGCTCATCTTGTTGTTTTTGCTCTGCTGTCTGCCCCGCAGCTTGAAGCGTACCTCCTTGTGTTTCTGGAGCACCTCCAAGACGTCGCAGTAGATGTGGAAAGCACCCATGGCACATCAGACCACCTACCTCACACGCTCTTCTTTGTGAGCAACAAGGGGCAGCTGTCGCCAGCAAAGATATGGGAGCGGATTGCTGTACTGCAGATGCTGGCCCAGAAGATGTGGAGGCATGGAAACAAGCCGGCTGACATGTTTGTGTGTGGGAACCAGGGTGTTGCGGCCGCTGGGCCGGGAGCTCCGAGGACGTTGTCAGGGGGGTTGTACCGGAACCTAAGTGGCCGACCAGGGGGGTGGGGGCCTGCCCAGGACTATTCCCTGGTGAGGGGCATCTTCATGTCAGGGTGAGTGCTCGGCTGAGGATACCAACATAACACATGCATACTGGCTGCACAACCCACGTTCACACTGAAAACTCCACACAAAGTCAGGGTGTTGCCCTGCAAGCTTTTCTCAGGAGATGCTGCTACAGGTGGATGCTTTGAACACTTGCAACATCACTTGACACACACGTGTGACTCTGGATGTGTTGACTGGCATCAACACATGGTTCAGGTACAATGCGATCATGACAGGAGCTATGCTGCTGGGTAATGACAGGCATCAAAGGTTCAAAGGAATGAGCATTCAATAAGTGTGTGTGCTTGCTGCTAGTGCGCACACGCATGCTGAACCCTCGCTGTTGCAATTGTTACTGACAATGATGATTCCAGGTATGACTGCTGGGCCAAGATGTTGGCACTGCCCCACCTAGATCTCAAGAGTCATCTCAGGACTGAGCTGGGGTTTGCCATTGACTTTGACTCTCCGGCAGCAGCAGATGCAGCAGGACGCCTGGGGCCAGATCCCTTGCCTGAGGGTGTCTCACCGCAGCAGCAGATCAACAGCCAGGTGACAGCACACGTCAAGAAGGTGTCGGCATGCAAGAAGAAGGAAATAGAGTGGTTGGATAAGCGGGCGAGGAGCATTGTGGGTGCTTTGAGGCTGGAGTTTGCAGATGACCTTCAATCGCAGTGGCCACGGCAGCAACAGCAACTGCCAGTGATGCAACAGCCTCAGCAGCAGCCCCAACAGCCAAGGCAAGTTCAAACACTACAGCAGCAGCAGCAGCAGCAGCAGGGGAGGCATGGTCAGCAATTCCAGCAGCAGCACCAGCAGCAGGGGAAGCACCGTCAGCCACAGGCGGCCGCCAGGCAGCAACTGCCTCCTGCCCAGCAGCAGCAGGTTGCGCCTACTGCGGCACTTCAAGATCCCTCTGCTAACTGGCCGTCTGAGGTGAGTCAGTTGTACCAGCACATGAAGGAGCAGCTGGTGTTGATCAAGAACCAGGCCTCCTCAGCAGTGCACAAGGACAAGCCAGATGATGGACGCACCATGCAGAATGCAGCTGAGCAGTTCAGAGTCAATGTCAAGCAGCTGCAAAACCATGCACAGCGATTGGAGGTAATCCTGGCAGGTCTGTTGCCCAGGCCACTGCAGCAGTCACCACTGTCAGTGGCAGCAGCTGGTCCTGCACCTTGTGCAGCGCCGCCTATGCAGAGCGCCACTGCAGCCCCCCTGCCTCAGTGCCAATCTGTTGTCACCCAACAACGGCAGCAGCCCTGGCCAGATAGTCAGCAGCAGCAACAGCAGCCACGGCTGGTCAATCAGCAGCAACAGCAGCAGCAGCAGCCAAGACCAATGATGCAACAGCAGCAGCAGCCGTGCATGCCAGCTGTAGCTGCCGAAGCACAGAAGCCTCTGCATGAGCAGAATGCAACCACTGCCAGGCAACAGCAGCAGCAACAGAGTATGTCACCAGCTGCTGTGCTTGCTGCCCATGTGACTGCTGCGGTAGTTGTGGAGGGACCTGTGGGGTCTGTGAGGCAGGTGACCTCACACCAACTGCAGCACCCACAGCAGCAGCAGCAGCAGCAACAGCACATGCAGGTGACTGGTCAGCAACAGCCCTCACCCCCTACGCCTGCTGCTGTTCAACATCCCATGCCACCACTGCAGTTGGTCCCACAGCCAATGCAGCCACTGCCACAACCACCACAGCGGCAAGTACAACAGGCTGCACTGGCTGCCCATCCTCCATCAATAGCAGGCGCTGCACCAGCTGGCAATCAGCCAATTATTCTGGACTGACCCTGGGTAAAGATAATCTGTGTCATGGTGTGGATGTTTATCAGAAGTGTCATCTGCATGCAGTGGCTGCGCAGCCTGCAGTGGTGCTCATTTGTCAAAAGCTCTTGTGCCACAATCAGGCTGATGTTGCATGGGGTCCAGCTGTTAGGTTGTAATCTGATTACAATGTGTGTTGCCGTGAATTGCATCTGTCAGTTGCTTGGAATTCCCTGTGTCTGCATGATCGATCATGACAGCCCATGGTAGAACACCTGGTGGAACCGCCCAGCATGCATGTAGTTCTCACCGTGAAATTTGATTATGTCCGCTTCTGAGATGCGACATGGCCCAGCAGCAGCTGCAGCAACTTGCGTTGAACGCTGCTGTCATTGACAGTAGCACCAGCAATAATATTTAAATATCAATACCATCAGCCATAGCATTTACTGCCATCGGCCTCGCGCCCGATGTTTCGCAGGCGGATTGTCTAATCAATCAATACCGTCCTCTTTTACGACAAGGGTAAACCACTGTAAACCCCTTGAAGTGTGTTGACAGGCAGATACTCAGTGGTGACACCGCCACACGGCTGGGGAAAGTATATCTTAGCCCAACTATCGATCACTCCCAACGTAAGGGCGCCCAGAGAACTAAGAAATGAGAAATGATGGGTTGGTTCATCAATCTGATAGACACAGAACAATGTAGCAATGGCGGTCCACATGTGCTGTGTACAGCATGGCCATGCTGGTTCCTCAGGAAACAAGCTGTTTCTGAGGCAATCCGTCAATCAGGACCATCAATGATACTGACACTGTCTACTGATTCGCACTGGCAGGGGATATTCCCCCATGCGGCTAGACATGAAATGACATCATAATGCGCTAAATGCCGCAAGACACTGCCAATAACATCTTGGCAGTAACATTGCATTGGCAACAAGCTATCCAGTTTTCAACAGGGCGTGAATGCCCATGACCAGCTGTCAAAACACCTGAGCACTTGCCACTAGCCCTCTGGCACCCCAAGTCGACCCTCTGCAGCAGGTTGGACACTGCAGACTCTGCAACAACATGATGTGCACCCCGTACATGCCAGAAAACATTAAACAGGGAAAGGCTGCCAATACTTCAACTGCATCAAGCTTCAGCTTTTGCTGCCACTGCTGGCAGCTTCGCTGTTGCTGGTTGCTCTGTGAGCCTGATGAGCTCTGCCACGGGGATGGTGGGAGTGTCAGCACCACCCTCAGATTTGATGTTCAATCTGCAGGAGCAAGGAAGCACAGCAGCCAGAAGATCATGCAAGATAGACAGACGGTCAAGTATACTTTTGTTCACCCGTGTAACTGCAGCACTTGCCAATATTGTTGTTTGCAGGTGTCCAGCATTGCTGATACACTGCAGGAACGACACACCCTCAGAAAACAATAAGGTGGGGGTTGATTTCTTCTCAATTGAAGCAACTCCCATTATGAGCCATTCACAAAACAAGTGAGTGCATTTCAAGCTTCTCGTCAAAGTAGAAGCTTCCCAATGACTAATGATTCAGTCACATGGCACAGCAGATAATCCACCGTACCTTTCCAGCAGTGCCATGAGGTCTTCATCATCCAGGTTGCTCTTGAGGAACCTCAGTGCATCCTGCAACTCCCCGGGGGTGATCAGCCCATCATTGTCAAGGTCAAGCACATGGAGCTTTTCACCTGCACAATCAGGTGGGGCGTGCACGTACAGCAGGCACAAACAGCAATAGGCTCTACATCATCACTAGCCAGCACTCTACTCAACCTCACGGGCAAGGCAATGGTGTGTGGACTACAGGCACTGGGAACAACCCATTTGCCCAGTGATAGACATCCTGTGCAGCACCGCCAAGCATGAGTGAACAGCACCCAGCAGCGCTGTTCAACACACGGCCTTCCTGGCTGCCTCACCAATGGCTGCCTCTGCTTCATCAAGCTCCTTCTCCAACCTCATCAGGATGCCGTTCACATGCTTCTCAAGCCGCAGTGGTGCATGCAGCTCATGAGCGAGCTGCAGTGTTGAAAAACCAGCAGTGCAGCCAGCAGCAGGTGTGGCGAAGCCTTGGTTTTCTACTTCTTGCAAGCCTGCTGCACAGCGTTCAGGGCTTAGGTGTGGTACATACATGTGGAGCATGCTAGAGGCAATTAAAACAAGAACTTTCTGTGGCTGCTGGGAGCAATGAGCAACAGCGGATTACAGTATAGAGAGGGGATGTTACACGTGGATACTTTCACCGTCTGAGACGGTACTCTCCATTATAACACTCACTGCTTGTGCTGTCTCCTCAGGCCTGACTGCCTGCAGCGCACCACCCGTGAACGTAAGTGCAGGAGCTGCAGTGCCATGAGTCTCCTGCAACTGCTGGATCTGCTCCCTGACCAGTTCCATGAACCTGGCACGCTCAGTAGCAACGCCTGCTCACAACAGAAAGCAGCAGACAGCAGGCAACACATGCTGTGCATCTGTGTTCGTCCTTCTGCTCTCACAGATGCTTAACACTAGCAGAAACGATTCCAGGCAGTCCTGTAGGGCTGGTATGCTATAGCTAACAGCAGCAGCAGTCAATCTGCATTGCCGCTGCAGAGATGTCTGCAGATCTCATGACTGCGGCAGCCCCAGTCAGCTTCAGAAAGTCTTCAAGAAGACACTAAAAGGAGTGGTGTAACAGGTGATGAGTAGCTCACTGCATTTTACTTGGAGAGACGGTTTGTCTTCGCAGGAGTTTATTGCCCACCTGAGGTGCTTGCCAGTACAGTTATAGCATACAGCAGTTCCTGCATGCGCTTCTGTCGTTCTTCTGCCACCTTGACAGCCCGCTGCTCCTCAGAGATGCCCTCAGCAGCAATCACATCAGCCAGTGCAGACGCCGACGCCTCATTCAACACGACTGTCGCTGCGGCCACTGCTGCTGCATGTTGGGCGGCCTCATCACCAGCAGCAGCGGGGTGAGGCTCAGCCTGCAGTGCAACCAACATGTTGATGCAGATTGGCAGCTGTGCAGATCATTGCAAGAATACATACTGGTTGCAGGTGCCGAAGACCTGGTCTGCTGAGCACCAAGAAGAGTCTCACGGCAGGAGTCATGCTAAGACTGCACCTGCTGCTTTTGCTGAAGTTGCAGCGACTCAAATGCACGTTATGTCAGGCACATCAGCCAGGCTTGAGCTTGGCTGATCCGCTGATGGTTGGCACACGTAAATGGAGCCAGGCCTACCTCAAGCACCCTGTCCTTGTTGTTTGCTGCTGCTGCTGTGCCTGCATGTGCTCCTGCCATTGTTGATGGTGCGCTTGCAGCCGCCTCCAGCACTGCCGCCTGGGCCTCAGCCTGGATGAGCTTCTGCTCCTTCTGCATCACGTGGAGGCGCTTCTCCAGCTCCTCAGCACCTGAAAGCAGCAATGACAGCAGCCGCCAGGATATTCAGACACAACGTCACATGGCTCCAGGAGCCTTCCACGAGCCTGAGCCCTGAAAGCGGTATCATATTGGTGTCCTGCAGCAATAGCTCGGCAGCTTGCTGTTGATGCCCTTGATCTGTCCTGGTGCGGTGCAGATGATGCTTGTTGCTGCTTGAGTGCAGCTTCAGCTGGCTGCCTCACTTGTTGTTGCTGCTGTGACCTCCAGTCCAACATCCTTAATGACCTCCTCAGGCAGTGTGAGCAGGGTCTCCTTGAGCTGACCCAGCTGATCAGCACCACCGGCAGCACCAGACACACCGGGCATGGGGCTGGTGATGGTGAAGGCACGTGACAACAGCAGTAGACTGCTGGGGAGACCGCGGTTCAGGCTCAGCTCAAGCCAGTTCTGCAGCAAAGGAAAAGCAGGGGAACAGCTCAGAAAGATGCTGATCTGATGTAGACAGCGCGCATCAGCATTACGAGGTAAGCACGCCACAACCAGTATCTGGCACCTGCGCAAGGCTGGGTGGCGACAGAAAGACACTAGTCAAAGTGCTGCAGAGGCCTTCAGCATGTTCCTGTTGTCGGTCAATGACAGACCGGTCTATCAACTTTCTTCACATGCCATCATCAGGCCTGGACTTTGAGAGTGTACAATATCACCATCCACACCCGCTGGTATACCAATACCACAACACTGATACATTACCATAAACAATGGCACCAAACAGCATAAACAATGAACTAAAAAAGAACACCACAGAACCAGGAGCCAACAGGGTGTAGCTTCAAAGGCTGCTAGAGTTGTTGATAAAGATTTAGGGTGACAGTGACTGTAAGGCCTTCAGCATGTTCTTGGTGTCAGCCATCGGCAAACTGTTCTATCAACTTTCTTTACATGCCATCATCAGGCCACTCTGTGGAGCATCACACCCTCGATCAAGTACATAAGTTTGCTGAGCAGCCAACATGTCCTTACCATGGTGTGATCATTGCACAACCCATCAGCTACGACTAAGTCACTGCTTCGTGATAAACACAGGCAATCCATGCTGCAACCTGCCTAACCCTTCAGGTTATCAGCAGTGGCAGGCCTCAGTACCTTCACTGTGCACAATGCACACCACACATGGCAGAAAGCAAACATCAACAGAAGCTTCAACAACAAAGGTATAGATGATATGCAAGCACTCTTCAAAAAGGGTCCAAGGCTTTGAGATTTTGAGTCAGCACCAGATCAGCCCCCCTGTCCTCACCTGCAACTGTTTCCTCATGTAAGCTCCTGCTCCTGGCCCAAATGCTGCCTTCATGCCTCGCACCTTGCAGGCACTGCGCAGCTCCTCATCAGTCAACTGGTCAAGTCCCTCGGCCTTGATCAACAAGTCATCCTGTGCAAGGAAGGGTGTCATTACTACGCTCAGTAGCCTGGTAGTAAGATAGTGTAAGAGACTATGCCACGGTGCAATAGAGTGTGAGCTTACTGCTGCCTGCATGGTAGCAACTGCTGATGATGCAGTTGACAGGTTGGACAGGTATGTCAGCAGAAGTAATTATCCAGCAGCTGCCGACCTACCTGTTTCAGCCCATCAAGGTGGCTGCGCATTCTGTTTCTCAGGAATCCATCAGTGCCAAATGGTGGTATGCCCAGCAGCTGACACATGGACACCAGCTGCACGCGGTCCAGATTGTCCAGAGTGAGCTCATCGTTGAACAGGCTGGCAAACTTCACCAGCTCATCATTGCTCACAGGAGCACCCGCACGCACCTGACCACATGGGCCAGCAGCAGCAGCAGCAGAAGTCAACAGGGCTTCAATGCAAGGCGCTTGACAGACATGATGCTGTAGCAACTGCATTTCAAATTGGAAACTACAGCTATGCCTCAACTGCAATACCAACGGTCAGTGACCTGGGTGTGTGCTGCTGCTGAGATGCTGCTGTAGAGATATTCAAGCAGAATGTGTCAGCTGTGGGACCTGGAATGCTGCCATCCTGTGGTAAGATGCAGTATGATGGCAGCAGCTGGATTTTTCTCCCATCAGATCAGAGCAGGGCCTGCCCTGGAGCATGCTTTCTCACCCTGTTGACAAATGCATAGAGCTCTGCAGCGCTGGTGCTGACGTCTCCTGTGCGCTTGGACTTGATGTTTTTCGCCATCTCTGCAACAGTGTCCTGCAGGCGCACCCAACAGCAACACCAACAACAACAGCGGCAGCAGCAGCAGCAGCATGAGATGCTCAACAAAGTAGACAATACGCTCTGTTGAGGAGGTACCCCAGTCAGGCAGTAGACACACTAGCCCACATTCCGTCTCATCAGCACAAGCAGCTCATGCAGGCCAGCTGCCAGCAGCAGCTGTGGCGTGGACATGACACACCTCATGCACCAGCCCCGCTGCATTTTTACCTGCAGGAACTTTGCAACCTCCATTTTCACCAGCAGCCTTTTCTTGACCTCCTCCTCCTTCTTCAGCTTGTCCTCAAACGTGCTGGGCAGCATGTTGGGGAACAGCCTCAACAGAATAGGCAGCGCCAGCTCCATGAAGGGAATCACCTGAGGGGTGGATGAACAGCAGCACATGCAGCAGCAGCAGCATGGCGGCAGCACAGATGCAGTGATGGCAGCTTAGAAACCAGTTGTAGTACAGTCAGGCATAGCTATTGCAAGTACTGCAAAGGAGCTGGCTGGAGATGCCAGACCTGCATTTTGAAAGGCCACAGCAAGCAATGCAAGACTGACAAGCACACGGCTGCTGCTGCTGCTGGTGCTGCTGTGGTGGCGGTGGTGGTGGTGGTGGTGGTGGTGTCTCACCAGGATGATGACCATGGGCACCAGCCTGAACATGTCAGCTGTGGTGCGGGTCAGCTGCTTGCGCTCACGGCTGCAGGGCAAACAGCAGTAACAGCAGCAATGGCAATCATCATGCTGTTGTCAGGGGATGAGTTGAACTTTTAGTGCATAGTAACAAGACAGCTCGTGTTCACAGGGTCGCTGCTGGCACTGATATGCGCACAGCAGCTGAGCTGTGGGCCAGTTTGTACGCCTGTTCTGCTGCACACAGCTGCTGCCCACCGTGTCAGTTGGTTGCCGCGCATTGCTTTGAAGGCCAGACCTGACGCAACGCGCACATCAAAGGCAAGCAGCTTGAAGCCGACCTGGCAGCAGAGCAACAGCAGAAGCAGGATGGGCGGCAGCAACTTCACTTACAACAGCCACTACTGTGACTTGACTGCAGCCGGAGGCAGTGGCCAAGGTTGCCATACAGGTTCTCGTGCTGTTACTAACAGCTGTGGCTGGTTCTGAATGTGGCATTTTGACCACATTTGACTCATGCGCACCAGCAATTTTGAGCAAACGTCAAGAGGGATACCAAAATCCAAGGATGCACATGCCAGACCATGCACACAATGACTGCTGTGGCTGCTGTCATGTGCAACGCTTCTGCTGGGACTACGTAGCAACAAGTAACTGCTCTCTTACCCAGTAATGGTGTGCTTCGTCTTTCACTGTTTTCTTGAGGCCTGCCCACCATGTTGACCAGTCATCGCGTGACCACTTGGTGAGTGAATACAGCTTGCCTGGCAGGCGAACAGTCCAGCCCAAGACGGTTATCACTCCCCTGCCTGTGGTGACAAATAGGTCTATGACACGCTGCGTCGCTGTTCTGTATGTTGATGGGGGAGCGAGGTTGCCCTCGTATAGGCTGCGAGCCCTTGTATAATGCTCTATGGCATCATCACAATCCTGAGCCCCTGGTAGTGGGGGTTTGGGTGCATCATCCTTCTTCTCTGGTTGTGTGGAGAAATGCCGCAAGCTGTAAACTTCTACGTAGTTGTATTGCCATTGCCACCAGTCCCCGTGACTACCAGGCAATGCTGCTTGCTTAGGGAACAGGTGCTGGGAGCAGGCTGACAGGTGGACAGCAGCTGCCTGGAGAGACCGTAGCTGCTCTCCATGCTGCAGGCTATGTAAACCGTAGACGCGCAGAAGGCGTAACGTGCTACCTCCTGCCCGCCTCAGACTCATCTGCAGCCCAGTAGTGCTGCTTCAATCGCTGTACAACCACTATGCACGTGTTGCAAGAAGGCAGGTAAAAAAGCCTTGACGGCCAGTAAATGACTCTGACTGATGATCTACATCCAAAAACAACTGTTCGAACGCATCTGTGAGCGAATGCAAGATGCCTATGGGTGATGATGTTGTGATCAAGGGTGCGGTTGTGCAAATTAGATGGTTTGTGACCTTCATCACCTTGTACAGCAGCAAACACGGCCAGCAGGCTCATTCCTGGGTGTAACACCCTTAACAGTGGCTTCAAAAAAGCTCTCATTCTGCATGAGGCTATCCGAACGGGTGATCCTGTCAATAAATAATATCAACCTTTTGAGTGATGTGATATCAGCACACCTTTGCATCCATTGATATCAAAACCTCCGGAAGTACTCAAAGTTCCAATCGTGCAGCCGGGCCACTGAACAAGTTATACCATGATGTAAATTTGATTTGTGTTGAGTGATAGGTGCATCGTGCGGCGGGCAGACTGCTGGTATAAGCTGTCAGTGCATACTGGTGGGTGTCAATAAGTGAATACCCAATGGTGCGAGCTACCTAGGGCTCCTTTGGCCATGACGCGCTCGAGATGCCCTCCAGATGGAGTGCAAGGGTCAATACACCAGTTTCTGCAGCCAACTCCCACACCAAGGTGTCAAGAGCAGTATGTGCCTCAGGCAGCATTCAGGTATCGTGTGGTGCAGACCAGCAGCATGTGTGAATGATGGAATCAGGCAGTGTCCAAAACAGAAATTGACCGGCATATTGCATGGTGCCAATCCAATTCTGCTAATTACAGTGTCTGAGTGACACCAACCTGAGCTCGTTGCAATCAGAAACCGGCACGCCTGTTACAGCCACTGCGACAGGTGCTGTCCAACGCTGCAGGTTTCTGATGCCATTCATTGATGAAGCATCCAGCCACCATTGTTGATAACAAATAAGAGAGTGCTGCCGTGTATGATGCAGAACGACCAATTTTTGCCAGCAGGTGCTGAGTGCTGAGCTGGGATGGCCCACCCCACCTTCTTTCAAGACTTGGCAATCAGTAAGAGCCCGACGAACCATGGCGGCTGTGCGGCTCCCACCAGTTTATGATACCTTCAGCAACGGCCAGCGCCAGCCAGTATCAGTGTTGGAACTGCAGCAGACAAGCAGCAGTTGCTGTGGGACCAGCACACTTGCAGCAGCAGGGTATGATAACGGCATCCTGCACATCATCAGGGTGTCACACCTGTTGAACACTGCACATGCAGCCAACAGAGCATGCGAATCAGCAGTGCACACAAGTAGTGACGCAAGTGACCCCAGTTTGGCCCGTAGCGCACGACACCCAGGAGGTGCTGCAGCCGTTCCAGCTGTTTCTGTCATGACAGTGGACCTCCAGGACCGGCTGCTCAGCTGTTGCTGGGCTCCTGCTGGCGGAGAGTTCAATGAGATGGTCACAGCTGGTACTGCTGGAGTCAAAATTAGAAGGTTTGTAGAGGTGAGCAGCAGGGCTGTTTGGGGTCTGGGTCAAAAGCAGCCTTGTTGCCAACTCCGCCATGCAGAAGATGCCCAGCTTACACAGCAGAAGACGGGCACTTATTGGCATACAAAGCATTGCTAGACCCTGCCAAGCCTACCATCAACCTGCGGAAGCAAGAGCAATTGAGCAGTCTTTTGCCGCTCCTCCTGCAGGGCCGGCATCATGAGTATGCCCTGAAGCCTAGGTCAGGCAGTCAACTGGCCAAGCCGGGGCCAGTGAAGTACCTGGACAGGTCAGCAGCATACCAGGTTGTGGCAGCCAAGTTTGGTGGTCTTGTGCTGTGGGACTGCCGGGCAGCAAGCAGAGCTGTGGCTGAACTGGCCACCAGCTGTCAGGCACAGCTGCTGCAAATCATGCCAGGAGGCACAGTAATCCTCACGGGAGCAGCGGATGGGCAGGTGGGCAGGTGTGCTTATAAACCCGATCGTAAAACACTGAAACGTCATCACACTGAGGACATACCTAGTGATGTGCAGGCATGACGACATGCTGACTAGGTGCAGCAACATCCCTTCTGCGACAGTGCATGTTATAGGGCCCACAGAAGTAACGAATCTTAGCTTGCTTTATAATTCCGTGTGCTGTACCCATACCTGCAGGTGGCTCTTTACGATGTGCGCTGTGTGAGCAGCAACAGCAGCTCTGTGGTCAACTTTGGTGGCAGCAGGGCACCAAAGCAGTTGATCACCAGCTGCAGTGTACCAGCACGTGCATCCCAAGCAACAGCAGCAGAAGCAGACTCTGCCAGCACACCTACTAACAGTGCTGCAGCTGATTTCAGCGTCAGCAACAGCAACCTCACTGGCAGCAGCAGTGGCCTGCAGGTCTACCCATATTTTGCTGACATACAGCTGAATCCTATGGACTGCAACTTAGTGGCGTACGTCAGGCCAGACCTCCAGGTGTGCACTCTATCTGGCTCAGGACAATGGTGTTGTTTGACTTTTCAAGCTGCCAGCATCATTGACTCCAAGATGTGCCAGGCATCTGTTGACAATCATATGTATTTTGAGAGTGTCACCTGGTTGTCAGCTGGAACCAACGACGGTAAAACCACTGTACCCCTTTGGCTTTGCTCCTACGCCGCAGGTTGGTTTGCTTGATTTGTACAACATGAAGGTGCTGCAGCAGGTCTGCATGATTCAAACAGTACGTTCAACAACAGGATTTGCAGCTGGATCAGCAGCAGCACAAATCACAAGCTACCCTCCACAAGCGCCAGCCTGTGGCTGCTGGGACCCACAGGGCAGGGTGTTGTACACGCATGGCATGATGCAGCATAAAAGCAGTACAGACGGGGCTGCCGTGGGTGTGCTTCACCTGCAGCCAACAGTAGCAGCAGTAGATCTTGGTAGCTTGCACAAGGGGCAGCTGAGGAGGCAGAGTGGCAGTTGGCTTCAATCATGTCATGCATCAGATATGCAGGGTGCTGCGTCTGGTGACACAGCGCTGGCAGAGCAGCAACATCAACATGATGCCAATAGCAATGATGACAACAGTGCCGACACAAGTGCCATGCGTCCAGGTGGTCAAGTTTTGCACCTGCCTTTGCCAAATCAAGCATCGCCGACAGCATTGGCAGTATGCGATGTGAATGGGGAGTTGTTCTCTGGGACGCAGCTAGGGGATGTGGTGTGCGTGAGTTGACGTCCACGGGTTGGATATGTAATGCCCTCTGGCCAAGACCTTGAAATGTTGGCGGTCCTAGTCGGGACAACCTTGCAGATGTTAGGGCTGGCAGAGTGCAGTCAGATGTTATCAAGCAGAAGACAAAGTTAGCTGAGCAGCTGTCATTACAAAAAGTCACGCTGCGAGTGCTGGCCATGGCTGACGGCAGAGGGGAGGGCTGCAGGCGTGGCTGGTGCTTATAAACATAACGCAGGCCCTGCGTGCTGTCTGTGTCACTCTGCCTTGGTCAGGCTTCCACTAGGCCGAATTGGACTTCCGCAGGGAAGGGGTTTTTTGGGGAATGCTTCCCCTGGGGAAGTGTCACTTATCCCCAGGGGAACCTGCTGTGGTGCAAGCTTCCCCGCTGTGTGAGGGGGAAGCCTGTGCTGACACGGACTTCCCCGCGGAAGCGTGTTA